>JAPDSC010074205.1:254252-267176 GCA_026290005.1 Latrodectus geometricus | reverse complement strand
TAAATAAATCAAAAATACTTATATCAAGGAAACAGTTTTCAAATTTCTTGAAAATAAGATAAAACCGTATTATATATTAAGACAATTTTTTTCAACTTTATTCACTTAATCTATTAAGCTATATACAAGGAATATGTATCTAAGTAGAGAATGTAACTTGAATAAAGTGCATATTTAAATGAAATAAACATGGACTTTTTTTTGTGAGTTTTTTATTTTTTATATGTTTTCCCTTTTCTTAAATGTTCCTTAATTCTTACATAGGCAAAAAAAGCCTCGTAGAGAAAGAATAATTTCCTCTAACATATTCTGGAACTTTTCCTACGCGTTCTTGGAAAATTTGATGGATAGCAATCTGAAAGCATTTCCGTAATGGCAGCATACATCATTATTTCAAGGTAACTGGCACTGAGCAGTGGAAGTTCTGTGTTCTTTTTCTGCAATTAAAAAAAAAAAAAAAAAAAAAAAAAAAAAAAAATTCGTTAATATTTCATCTTCCATTCGAAATTCGAATGGAAAATTGATTTCCTACAAAATAAATAAGCTAGTTTACTGGAAATTACATAGATTGAAATTTACAAACATTTTAATTATTATATTTGATACCAGCAGGTACACACAAGTACAGAAATTAATTTATTATTTGAAGTATATTTACATTTTAGTATTCAAAGATTTTACTTTTAGTATACTCTTGGGTCGAAATAGCAAGCAAGATATTACTATATAGTAATACATTTTTCTATATAGAAAAATATAATTAAATACATGTCTAGCTTCATTTTACAAGTGAAGCTAGACATATGTAACCATTACAGAACTGTAGCTGGGAGGCCAGATGCTTAACGGCAGCACGTCTATTCACTCGAATGCGCCTCCACAGCCGTGGTTTACCTCTTCATTTACGATCCGTGGTGCATCACATTTGCCACGTCCCTGCGGTGCGGTTGTATAAACTTAGTCGCTTCGGAAATGATTCCATTCTTGACCCGAAAGTCAGTGATTATGCCTTTTTGAACGTCGGATACATCGCTCCATTTCTGTATCACGCTAACGGTTGCAATGTTTTCCACAGCCTTCGCACACCATTCATATGTACTCAACTGCATTGTGCTGCCACCTACCTTTTGTTATTGGTTATTTAACTTCGAAAGTGCGTGGTGGTCACATTACTATAATTAAGGGCAGTGGCGGCCTGGTTGCTTAGGCATTCCTTCTTGTTATCGAAAGGTAGTGAGTTCGAATCCCGACCCAAACAAAGATCATCCGTGTCGCTAATGGCGACTGGAGAAAGTTAAAAAAACGTCGTCATAATATCCTCCACGTGAAATTATACCTCTGGATATCGCAGATCAAGAGGAGTATTCTCCTTTTTCTGCTTCTAAATTACGAAGATTCCCACCCGGCTGCTTCTATCGTATAGGTAGGGCTCAACAGACTGACTAAGGACAGGGAAGCATGCAACAACATTAAAGTGACAGGACTGTGTATTTTTCGGGACCAGTCTTTAAAAGTAATACAGTATATTATTCATAATTTGTTTCGTTTTTTAATGCAGAAATCAGTGATAATGATATTTACATGAAAATATTTTTATTGAATATTTCATTAGTAACAGAATTAATCAATATAGTAACAGAATTAATAGTACAGTAAATACGCTGTTTTCACGATAATAAAATAAGGAATTTAATTTTTAATCAGTTACAGATTGCGATGATTAAAAGGTCAATACACGTCAAATTGTTAGAACTTGAGATAAGGTTTTGTAAAAATATAAAAGTAAACTCCCAATTGAGGTATCAACTTTATTTTGAAATGAAAGGAGAAAAATTCAGCGAACTCCCAAGCACTCACCCACGTAGATGGGCATGCAGAATCCGATTTATACCTACAGAGTAGAATTAAATCTGAAGTTGAAAGCCGATAAGTAAGAGAATAGATCTCTTAGCTCAATTAGATTCCGCCTGTTGAGAATCTCCATATGCATTCAAGATTTATCGGATGAAAAGACTAGACTTTCAACTCAACTGTCGACTTCATCAATTGATTGTAATTCAAACTGAGAATGTTTTAGAGGTAATTGGCTCTTAATTTATAAATCAATTGGTAGAGTCCAAATTTCTACTGATCTCATTTTTTTTTTACTTGAGACTTATCAAAAATTAAAGCCGCCTTTTCTGTCTAGTGGTCAGCGTGCCTGACTGCGGATAGGGAGGTCTAGGTTCGTATCTCAGTTAGGGCTTAAATGTACTTTCACTTTCCTGTCTTCATCCTTTCCTTGTATGAATGAAGTGTGAATGGTTGCCTACCTTATAATGAGTGTTCCTATGGCATGAGTGTTTATTTGTATAAAAAAATCATCTCCAGTTATTCTCTTCAATGTGAGCTACAAGAATATTAGCATATAAATACAAGAATGTCCGCCATAACCTAACCTAAAATTAAAATGTAGCTCTGGATGATACAATTTAGTGTCTTTAGAAATATGCAGTTGTAAATATTGCGTCATCAATAAAAGCGTGAACTGTTTGTTAACACACTTTAAGAAAATCATGGGTTAGTAAAAAATGACGAAAATTCCATTGTTGTACAATTTTAAACGTAAATTTTAAAATTCAAAAGGGGAAAAAAAATTGACATTTTCTTAAAATTCAAAGAAACGCATTCAAAAAATTTGATTCTGAAATGAGTATTTGTTTCGAATAAAACAAAAATTTCATCGTAGAAAATTTTAAATATAAGTTCGTCAACGAAGCACACAATTTGGCTAAAAATGCAATTTTAGTTTTTTCTTAAAAAAAGGTAAATAACAGAAATAATCTGAAAATATAAAGAAAAACGTTTTAAAATGTTTATTTCAGATTTAAAAATGAAATAGATTAAATAATTAGTTTAAAATGAAATAGAGAATAAAAAAATAAAATAAAATATCTAGAGAAACTTGAAATCAACATTTTAGTCACTTAAGCGATATTTTTCCTCAACCAATTAAGAATTTTTGCAATCAGTGTCAGTTATTAAAATATTGTTCTATTTGCAATTCAAGCGTAACGCACCGAATGCATGTGTTTACCACTTTCAAAGTCGTAAGTCAAGCAGGGACGGACAAATCGTCGCCATGCACAATACATACTAGACATTTTTCCCTTATATTTCCAATGATAAATAAGAATTAATCATAAGCACCAAACACATCTAGAATACCGCTGTTCATGGACGGTCATCTCTCTACTTCAATTTTTCTTTTTTTCCTTTTCCGACAAAATTAATGACCATGGAAGAAGCGGAAAAGAAAAGTTTTGTCTGAGAAGTTGCGTCGCCAAAACTGACTTTTTTGGCAACGGAATGAAATCAGCCACGCGCCATCTGGTGATCAGGCTGGCGCCATCGAGAGAGATGAAAGCGAGAGGAAGAAACACAGTTTCTCACGATTTTTTTAGGAAACACTCCCACTAAATAACAGTTTAGTTTCCGACAGGTGGTTACAATAGGCGCCCTAATGTCTCAGCACCTGGTTTATTTTTTTTTTATTTACGTTATCATATCATTTTTTAGTAATAATCGAAAAGTATATTCTACAGACAATAGAGCAATGAATCGCGTTCTCTGTAATCTTTTCCCCCCGCACTTAATAACTTCTGTTATTCTCATTCAGCGGAATGGAAATTTCGATATGAGATGACAATTTATCTTGGAAGCATTACTGGAGATAAACTATTATAACTTTCCATTTCATTTATTTCTTTTGAATATTTATTTTCCATTTTAAAAAAAGCTTATTTCGCATGCAATAAAATATTGAAATCTAGATTCTCATTATCTCTTTCTTAAAAAGAATATTCCAAATAGAACATTATCATTCGGAATAAATTCTGAATGATTAGAAATTTTATTCTGATAAAACATTAAGCGAATAAATCAGAACATTCTGATTTTAATATTAGTTTCTGTAAAAAGAAATTTAAACTTTCTAAATACTAATCGAATACACGAAATAAAATTCTACGTGCTTGGTTTTCAATTACCAGCTTGATTCCTAACTTTCTGCGATTTGATTGTCAGTCTGAAACAATACTCTAGCTTGCATCAACGACAATAAAAGATAATCTCTCTGAGAAAAGCTTAAAAATACATTAATTCAAATATTCCGTATTTACGTTGAAAAGTTATTTCTGTGAAAGCAGTAAGTAAGAAACTTATTAGCACATATTGTCTGATTTTCAATTACTTTAAAAGAGATATTAATGGTAAAATTTAAAGAAAAAACAGAAGTAAACCATCTTTCCCTCCATGCTGTCTATCTTATTCTTGCAGCAAATATAATTTCTTACTTCTAAAATTAAATGTGGATTGAAATTTCTTTGTTTTTAAATAAAAATATGGGGAACTGCATGAATTTAAAAGTGATAAATTTTTGGGGATATAAGAACTGCCTTCACAAAAAATAAATGGTATTAGTATTCATAGGTAAGGAAAATCTTATAATTCGAGTGATTATATCCTACATAAATTCCTCTTTTCAAACAAAGTAAACTCTTGTATACAAGAGTGCTCACTTGAAATGGTGTAGAATTCAGAAAAATATAAAACCTAACAGAAAGTAAAAAATGTGGTAACACTGGTAAATTTTTATTTTCTATTTCTCAGAGGGGTGTACTACTTTATTGGATTATCTAGTTTCTTGTTCAGTACTGGAACTCTAAAACCAGAACGAGAAGTCGATAAATGTAATTTTAAGATTATTGATAAAGATGTTGCCCACAAACAAATGATCAAAAATTAAAACGAAATAGTTAAATCAAATTATTAATTAATATTAATTAATGAAAGTAATGTACGAGAAAATAGGAAACAAAATATTCATTATGAAATGTGTTTGTTATGCATCTAAATATTAAAAGTCATATTTAACGAAATTTCATAAGTTCTCAAAGAAGTCGCATTTGGATCAATACACATCTGTAAGTGAATTTTCCAAAGATTAAATACCTTAAATCTTGAAATCGATGTAGTATCATCAATTTCATTTTTGGGATGAAAATGACATCGTCGTAAGTTCTTTTTCTGATTAAAAATAACTAAAAATTACATATAAATAGATCAAGTGAATAGGATGGATGTTCTGTCATTTTGGTGTCTTTGTTAAAGACACTAAATTGTTCATCTTGTTGAATGAAAAAAATTATTGCCATAGTGGAGCATGAGTCCGAACATTTATTTCTGGAAGATATTTAGTAGGACATCAATTAGCTGGAACTATCTTCGGTTCTACTAGCTTGATGGTTTTGACTAGTTCTTAAGAAAACATTATACATTACCTTTTTCTAGGTACATTAGCTTTTTATCCTTATTTGAAGGATTATTTTCAAAGATATATATTTTATTTTCTTAACGTGTTGGATTTTCAAAAAATTGTATAAACATTTCTGTTACAATAATAATTTTACAAGTAGCGTGGTGGCTATTGTCTTTAAGTTAAGCTTGCCAGATTTCTGAAATGCTCAACCGGGACACCAAAATGTCCTTCTCCCAAACATTAACGGTATTCAAGGGTACACACACTTGGCAAATTTTTAGTATTTTAGAAAATAATTTATTCTTAGTGCTGTGAATAAATGGTTACTGATTACAGGAGCCTAAACCAGGGGTAATAATAAATGATACAAGCATATAAATTTAAACACTTTATTCCTTGCATATATTATTCACAAGTTATATAAATAAGAAGAAACACTTTGAATAAGGAATAAAAATTTGATCTATGATTCCTTCAACAAACTCCTATCATCATTCCATGCTTTATTCATGAAAGAAAATACTCGCTTAACTGGTGCTGATTTCCCAGATAAGCAAAAGGCATACTTAACAAACTTGATCATTATGAGCATCTTTTAATATATTATGAGCATCTTTGTGATTCTCCATGAAGCGACTAACGATCCTGAGCCATTTCTCTTAACTTGAAATAGTCACATCTGTAGCAATCTCTTCTTGCTTCCATTGTTCCCAATTTGACAGCAAACACAACGTCAAACAGCTAATCATTGTTTATTTTCATATCAGGTAAATTAAGAAGACTGCTATTACTAATTTCATCAGAAGTTTCGTCGTTTCCCAATCAGAAGCTTTGGTTTTGGTTAGATAGACCCATGAAAAACTGTTCTAATAGATGCAATGCATCTTTCATAAAAGCCACCAATCGCTTTCATCTCTTTCACACTATTACGGACTTCCACATCCAGATTCCTGTAGATGTTTTTTTAGACCAAAGATATAAAGTTTGAATCCTTTCTTTCTCTGTCAGATTTCTTTTGGGAGATTTATGAACTTCAGTGACTCGAAAAGCTGTAGTGTTATCTTTTTCTGTTACCAGGAGGGTTTTGTTAATTAGTGCAAGTTTTCCATATACAAACCACAAATAGAGCTCTCCCGTTATATCATTAAGCAAGTTTTTATTGTTGACGGATACATTTCTTGGTGTGAAAAATGCTTTCAGACCTTCAAAAATCTGCAATAATCTTTTCTGGGCGGGCATCATTGATAGAAATCGATTATTCCCGTGTTGAATAAGCTCTCATTATTGCATTTCGGAATATTCACATGTCCCTAAAGCTGCCTTTATGCCCAATATTGAACTCTCCCGGAGAGCTTTTCACATTGCGCGTTATAGTGTTTAGGGAGATAAAATGATAAGATGTGATAATATTATTAATGTAAGCAGATGATAGCACTTCTGTAGTTTTTATTTTTTTATACAGTACAAAAATTTTTTAAAAAAATATAATTATCCGCCATAGTAAATTATTTTTAAACTTCTTACGTCATCTATCAAATCAAATTTAATTTCTACTGGAAAGTGAACTAAACCAATCGGGACTTACCGGGATTTTGTTTGAAAATCGAGACATCTGGCAAGCTTCTCTCTTTAAATGCTTTTACAGTGATTTCTATGAGTCTTTACTGGTTTCGATATCTAAATTGGAAGATTCAGATGGTGCTGCCATCTATGAGCCAAAAGTCTTATTTCCACCTTCGTATGAGGGTGCTCTATTCAAAAACGGAAGACTCTCTCTCAATGACTTCATTCGCCTAGTCTCTGACGGGTGGGCTTGACGTTGCCAAGTGTCATCAGAAATAACAACCCTGTGGTTTCGACATGCTTCTCTTTTTGAGACTCAGTTAAACTATAGGAAAAACAAGCAAACCATTTTTTGTTCATGCCGAATTTATCATGACGACTGGCAGCGAAGTGGTAGCGCTTCATGCTCACAATGCTCAAGTACGAGGTCTCGGACTGGACAAGGTAGACTCAACCTTTTATGCCTTCAGTGGGTCGATAAAACTGAGTCCCAAATATGCTGGTCAATTAACCACTGAGGGTTTAGCGTTAGACTGACCACTTAATCGGGACATGTTTCGTACTCCAGAACCCTCGGTCACGAAAATAGAATATGGGCACTGTAGGCCTTGGCCCCTCGAGGCTGTCGTCTCACTGAGTTAGGTTTAATTACCATGAATAATTGTAATCAAAACACATATTACGTCCGAAAATTATATCTAGAAAACTCCCAACAATAAATACCAGTACCGAGTCATTAAGAAAGCAAATATATAATGTTCCCATCTCCAGCTTTTTAACAGTGGCTGGCTTCGAATTTAGAAGAATTTCACCTCAGAACAATCTTGTTATTCGGCAATGGTGAGCTTCGAGTGCTAAATTAACACAAACAACCCTCCAGAGTACAATCTTGTTATTCGGCAATGGTGAGCTTCGAGTGCTAAATTAACACAAACAACCCTCCAGAGTAGATATTCAAGAGAAAAAATTGACTTAAAATAATTAATTTGATTGTATATTTAGATGAGGTGCCGAAGACAAAACTTCAACTAAGTAATAACTTTAACTATTAATTTCATGGTTTCCTTTAAATAAAGCTATACATAAAAATTCTTATGACAGTCATAAATTTTACTGTGATTAATATGTATTTCCAACTCCTGCCACTAGTCACAGAGTTCGTTCGCCCTTTTGAACTACGGTCAAGAGACGAGATCTGCACTAGAGATTGTCCTCAAATTTCCATGACTACAGAGGAATTGAATTCTTTAATCTTCCTAATTAATTCATTTTTGATATACATCTCATTTCGTCATACTTTTCCAACTCCTAACATTTAATTAGAAAATATTTATAATATGTGGAAATATTTTTAAGAATTATTAAATTCAAGATAATTCAAAAACATTTAAAATTCAATGGCAAAAATAGGGTAATTTTCCCTAAAGAAGGAACAGTATAATTTATTCAAGCTAAATTATTTTTTTGTTTCTTATTTTCTGCAAGGAAGTTTAAGTGTTTACTACTCGAAAATCCCACAGTACTTCACCGAGGGACAACATTTGCATAATTCTGCGCCGCGAAACACAGCTTTTAATTGAGACTGATTATCAAGGTGAAGAATCAGACGCCACTTCTGAAGTGTAAACCACTTTGAATCTATAAATCAACCACCCGTGGAGACGCTTTTAAAGACGCAGACACAACGACTCGCAATTCCGTGTCACATGGCCCTCCTGTTTCTATAATACATCATATCTGCACTGTCAAGCACTATGACCGCGGTCTTGTCGCGCACGCGATAGAAAAGTGGCGTTCCGCGGAAACCCAGCTGACAAGTTGTCCGTCTGTCTCTCTTGGATAAAAAGCTAATAAAGGCCTTAAATAATCCGGTCGGCAGTCTGTCCGTCTGGTCTGCCCTCCAATAGATTACACACTTCGGTCTTTTTTTATCATTTTTTTTTTAAAACTCGGATGCTTTCCTTGTTTTGTGTTGTGGGAGCGGTTTAATACGCCATGACGTCACTTCCGCCGTCTCTATTATCCGAAGAGGCGACAAAAAGACGCCGCTTCCTCAAGCGGGACCAACAAGCTCACGATGCTGGTGAAACAAAAGCTGGCGAATGGAAAAAAAATACGGTTAAGACAAAAAATAAACATGCAAAATCAAAATTTCTAGTTACAGTTGCTCCAAATGATCGGAGAAATTAAAAATTCCCATCATCTTGTTCAAAGAATAGGAATTAAGTTCCGATTTCAAGTCAAATTTAATTTATATATTTTAGCTCTTACAATATTTTTGAAAAAGTTCTGTTCTCAATGGCAAAATTTCATTAAAAAAAATGACAATATTTCACATCAATGATATTTTTTAGAAAAATGTCTCGAATCACTATAGAAATGTCTGTGCATATTAAATATTTTTGGGCACTTTAGCGTTAATGATATATTCCTACTATTTTTTGCAAAATTTATTAAAATGTTTTATGTTTATTAATTTATTTAAGTTTTTTATGATGTCTATTTAATTCATACATTTTAACACATATATTTTTTTAACACTTTACGAAAAAGTTCTTTCTTCATTCTCAAATTTCACTTAAATAGAATTTTTTTTCTTTCCTTTAAACACCAGCAATATTAGATTTATTTAAAATCCACAAAATCCTTAAAAAATATCGATATTCATGTGAGCTGACTATTTTGAACGTAGTACTGATAATCGAGAAAGAAAACTAGTGAACAAAGTAAAAAAAAAAAAATCGATAAATTGTTATAACAAGATACATTTACTGAAATATTTTAAATATGAGAAACAGATCCCTTTACAGTAAGCCCAAGAGAGAAAATAAATATTTCCCATCTTTTTCATAAAAAATAAGATACATTATAATGCTCAGGATAGCACTCAAGAGGTTCCTTCATAATTTTTTAATAATCATTTGAAAGAAGAAAAATAATTATTTTGATCTAAAATAAGTATACTATATTAGGTAATATCTCAGATTAATAATTTCCAACTTTTTTATTTTTAATATTTTATTAAACAAATTCAAATAACATAAACTGAATTAATTCATTATATGGAAAATTTATTCATTCAGAATAAATCTCTTAATTACTAGTGACTTTAAGTTCCATCACTTTTTAATCACTTATATGGTTAATTATAAAAAAAATTTATTTTAATAAACCTATTTTACGGAATTTAGAAAAAAAAAATATTTGATCTAAAACACATATCAAAATAATAGTTTAGAAAAAGTTGAATTATATTTATATATATAATAACGTGTGCAAAATTCTTGGCAGAAATAATTCACAATATTTCTAGATAAAGCAAAATGTTGGATTGGTTCATCTTTTCAGGGTTTAACTAAATTAGATTTTGGTATTAAAATCACAATTCTTACTTGCATACTGCATTATTTTCATTAAATATTAAAAAATAATTATTGATTTTAAAACATGCAATTTCAAATTATATACTGCTTATTCAGACTCCTTTCAGTTATTAATCACTTAACAAATTATTCAAAAGTGGTATAGCCAATAGCTTTCAGCTGTAAATATTTACTTTCAAATATACAAAACAAATTATTAATCCTCCAACTTTGAATCTGATTGGAGTGTGTAATTGAACCATTGTTTTCCTAAAATACTTTTCTTTCATCACATATTAGTCCTTAATTTAGATCCTAGTTGTTTTATTACATTATTTTCAAAAACAGTGAAAGTTCTAACAACTACGCTATAAATTTTTTATTTGTACTATTTATGTATAATGTACCTTCATATCACAATTGTTTACTTACAATTAAATTACTTTTAAATAAGTAAACACACATTGCCATTCAAATAAATCAAAAGACCCAAAAAATATTTAATGTGTTATATATTGAGGAATCTATTTGTACTTAATCATAATAAAAATACAAATGGCAGCAAATTTTTTTGATCTAGTCCATAAAAAATATTAACCTGAGAAATTTTATATATATATATATATATATTACTATAAAAACTATTTGTTTAGTGTGTTTTTAAAAAACAAAAAATTAAGAATTAAATACATGTAATAATTGAAAAATTACAAATTGTACCATTTTATACACTTCGGAACAATTAGTATTCTGAAATATATGTTGTGATAATATTATGAATGAATAGGTATATTTTGTTGGGCACAAATGTAAAATTCAAATTATGTAAATAATTTCTACAATCCTAATTTTTATACAATTTTTTTTATAAATTTGTAATATCTGGGGATTATATTTTGAAATAAAAAAAAACATTCAATATTAAATTCTCTTAATACAGTGAATTATATATATATAAAAAATAGAGTATTAAAATCAATCATATTTTGCTTAAAAAAGTTATATAGACATTAATAAACCACTTTTAGCACTAATATCTTTAAAAATTTCAAATGACTAAGATTATTTCCAATAAAAAAAAAAAACATGAAACAAAAATTAAATATTATTCATTTGTATGTATAAATATATGAAATTTAGTAATTCTACAATTTCATGAAATCTCTGTGTTTTAATAAAAATGTTTTAAATAAAATTGCAGAAGAGATTAATTTACTCATAAACATGAATTAAAAAATTAGTTTTTTTTAAGTAATTAAAAATTGTGGAAGGACAAATGGTTTGCTAGTTGAAAATAATTGAATGCACTTTGATAATTTTTCAGAAATAATTATAATTGCAGAATTAAAATTTTTAGTGATATTTAGATTTATAAAAACATGAGGTGAATAAAAAGAGATCAACACAGAGAATTTAAACAATTTTTTTTAATAATATCTCATATAGAAACATGAGGCAATGCCTCTTTGTACAACATTAGTTTTCGTCAAAACTGTACAATTCTACAAATGATGCCTTAGCATAGCTTAGATGAGGATGAGTACTTACAAAATGAATCAGATGAATGTATTACTCTTAAATTCATTAATCAACAAATTCATTAAAAGTGCTCACTAATAATTATTAAATTGGCATCTAAGCACTGAAAAGTAATTAGTAATAAAAAGATCTGGATCAGTGGACAAAATATTTCAGATGAGCAAAAGAAAAATATTGTGTTTTATCAACTATTGTGCATTATTTGCAAGAACTGACAAGATCAAAACAGACATTTGAATGTTATAAGTAATAATACATAAAAACTTGCCTGATTATTTTAATTAAATACATTTTTATATATACATAATATTCTAAACGATAATTGCTTTATTTTAAATTTCAGAAATGAATTTTTTTGTTTTTATCTAAAATATTGCAATTTAATATTGTTGCCACAATAATGTTTGCTAATTTGAAATAGTTTGTTCACTGGTATAATAATTTTAATTACATTATAGCACCACTGTTTTGACAAATAGCATATTTTCAGTAACATTCTAGGATAATATTTTTTCATAATGCCCACACAATAATAGTTTAGAAGAATGTGATAGGATTGGTTAGTCATTAAAAATATTTATTTAATTTATATATACTTTTCAATACAGGATGAGCTGCCACTGTTTCAAATTGTTTCCTAACATTTAAATATGCTTTAGCAAACTAAGCTCTGCGGTGTAAGACACATAGCTATATTAACAATCAAAGTAAATGCACTTCATAATTTGTACTTGCAGGAAAAATGATAAGCAACAGTTTATGAGTTCTTATTTATAAAATTTTAAAGAAGTTATCAACTGGATTTTTATTTACATCAATAATCAAACTAAAAAAATCAATTGAAATTATAAACATTACCAAATTCCTAAATTTAAACCAAATTTGCAGTTTTATATATGTTAGCCACAGATCATTGCAAAAGAAAATCAATTTAGTTTCTTTTGGCATAGGAATTAATTTAATCAGATCTAAATTTTTAACACATCATGAAATTTGAAAATAATTTCGCAGAACATAAAAAACATTAATCTTTAAATTTAACTGCAAAAAATCAATTCCATTTGTTACATTGATAAGTGAAACATTTTTTAAATATATCATTAGATGCTTGGAAGCAGTTTGATCCCATTACAATATTCAAGTATACAAACTGCATTTTAA
>JAPDSC010074205.1:223523-254242 GCA_026290005.1 Latrodectus geometricus | reverse complement strand
AAATGAAACATCCTGAGCAACCCATTATATTACTGAGAATCCAAATTCTGAAATGTTATCATTTCAGTTGGCACCAATCTGTGCTGGTATTGTTTGCAGCCAGCAAATGGCACGATGGTACTAAGCTCGACTAGGATACACCTCCAAGAGAGGCTCTTAGAAATTCAGTTAAGAAATGGCACAGTCAACTCTTGTCACCTGTGAACTAGGAACATCACTTCTAACCAGCAAGGGCAACAAGTAATACAACGTCTAGAGTATTTGGAAGAGCCCCAACCTTTGGCGAAGCTGATACGGACGGCATACTCATCAATAGGTCCATCTGTCATAGCGGAAGTGTTCCTTAGACGCTGATTAACTATCGACGTTTCATAGTCGAATATATTAATAGAGTATCCAGGCAACAATTTGTAGACAGTGAAGTGTTCCGAGTTCGGAGGATCCAATGTGGGTGAATTCACAAATAAAGGATATTCAGATCTGTTGTAGACCCAGACCTTCTGATCTTCTCTGAACATTGTGATCCCCTGACCTATTTTACTTCGAGTTTGTAAGACAGATGTATTATCTGTAGTGCGTGTATTGGCTAAAGTTTCAAGGCACATACCATCTCCATGAGGTAGATCAGCAAATACATTTAGAGTGGGTTGAAAGCCTTGAAATTGCCTGCCAACCCTTGCATTCAGTTCCCAGTAAGCAACTTTGCACCAAGGTTTAGAACAGTCACTACAGCCTAAAATAGAAAAGGCTGATATTAATACATAAATAAGTTACTTATAATATATTAAAATAACTCAAATACTAATATTTTTATCAAAAATTATTAAAAGTATTCCATAGTAAAATAATAAATTAAATTCAATAATATTAAATTAAATAACTTTATTTTGATTATAATTAATCCACATAAAACGTAAAATATGTATAATACATCTAACACACTGTAAAGAGGTAAATTATAACAATTTGTGAAATGGTTTTACTCTCATGTTGAAAATTTTTAGTACATTTTCACTTTACTGATCTAAAAAATTAATTTTAGACATGTGTTTGTATGCTTCCACAACATAGATGGCGCCACATGTAAAAGAAACCGGGAAGGGGCTACCTCAACAGAATGCGCACGCTCACATACATACAGAGCAAGCAGGCAGGGCGACCAGGTAGACGAGGTACCTGCCGCTTTAGTGGCGACAGCCGCTGCTTTGGGTCAAGGACAGTAACTGGAATGGGATCCCCTCCCCCCATTTTCAGTGGTCTCTGCATCGACATTTCCTTGCTTAGGCGTCGCTTAGACTACACACCTTTACTACACGATTTGTACGTTGCCTATCGATTCCTCTTTTCAGCCAAATAAAGCGAGACGATTCCCTCTTTATTTTCGATTTTCTCTTCTCTCTCGCCTTAAGAACAAGATTTAACTCTAGTCGACTAATAACCTTTACTTTTAGTTATCGTTAGGTGAATTTGTATTTCCCATTTACAGCTTGTAAAATCCGACTAAAATCAATTTATATAATAAAATATAGTCATAAAATTACTTGCAGGTTTATTAAGTATGATTTTAAATATTTTAAAATCAAATTTCAATGTTTCTTTTTTAAAAATTACATTTTGAAAGCGGTAAATAAAATTATGGATAAAAGCGCATAAAAAGTAATGAAATTAAACTATTCAAAGCAAGAGAAAACATTTTTCAAAAGTTATTGCTTAGAATCATGGATGGAGCATTTTAATACTAATTTATGATATTAAAGTTTTTAAGTATTTTTCAAAATTAATCATTTAAATAAACCGATATCAACTGATTTATAGATATTAGAATTAGATAAAAAGCATAATAATCTCAGACCCCAATGTTTATTACGGTTGATGCATTTCCAATAGGGTATTTAGTGTTTTATGTATTTATTTCATACTTCCATTCGGAATTTTAAACACTGTTTTATCTCCGTATTGCATGTGGGGAGTATTTTTCATTTAATAATATTCATAACAATTATTCAGCAATCATAGGTAGTTTCCTTTTGCCATTAATGTAACTGCATAGTTAAAAATATTTTATGCAGAAAACATTTTGAGAAATTAATTAATTAGGTAAATAATTACTTCTCTACTAAGACGAACCATTAAAACATAATGGATATTTTGAAACGCTAACACATTCTAAAAATTAGCTAAATCCATTCACAAGGCAACTAAGCTTATTTTAAATAGTTCAAAACGATACGCCTATCAATTAGGATGTCACATATAGGGGGAGTACTGAATACTCAAATTTAAATAGGAGGGGGAAAAAAAATTTATTCTTCTACCAGAATTTTAAATACTGGGATCACAGTTGAAAAAACTTGAAATCGTTTTTTAATTATTATGAATAATGAAACACTTTATTAAAACTAAAAGCATTATATATTTAAAATTGAAATTTTTGCAAAAATAGATCGTTATATTTTGGCCAAAAAAATTTCAAAGACTGCATTCCATTCAACATAATAAAAATAACTATCATTTTTTGAAAATTACAAAAACAGCGGCTCTGAAAAAGTGATGGGAAAAAGAAAAAAAAAATCTGATCTAATATTTGTTACGCACAAAATTGATTGCAAAATCAAGAGACACTAAAAATCTTTTTTACAAAAAAAAAAAAAAAAAAAAAAAAGCCTAGTACTTGTATTTTGTTGCATTAAAATGGAATTTTAAATTATTGATTAGAAATGATTAGCAAAACATTCATTTGCAGCTGAATTCTGATAATCGAATTCAAAATTTCACTATTACCGACACATCAATTTAATTTACATGTATCCGAAACCAATTTCCCCCTTATTTTCTACCAATTAATATACGCATATACGTGGGCGTTCTTTTTGCAAACCAAGGTTGGGAAGGAAGAGTAAAAATAAAAAGCGGTAAAATTAAAAAGGAGAAAAAACGTGACGCGCTTCTCAAATAAGGAGTGCTACAGTTCGCCAAATTTATACCTAGATCGCCCCTACATAAATTTTATTAACACACACATTTTTTTTCTTAAAATCTTAAATGAATTATAAAATTTTTAATTGATGATTCTTTATGAAACACTTTAATTAAAAGAATGAGTTTTCGCATACTATTCCGATATTCATGACAAAAATTAAATATTGTCAAATTATACAAAAATAAATTTATTAACTGAATGCTCATTACACAATTAATTTTCTTCTGTTATAGGAAAGGGTTTTAAATATTGGTTAAGTTCTCACAATTTATCAAAATTTATGGCAAGTAAAAATAACCACTAAAAAATATTTACTATTTTCAACATTATATGGTATCAGAACGTTACATTGTAAAGAAAAATGTGTAATTTCATTTAAACAAATTGGGGATTTTTGCACTTTTGGCAAAGTTTAATATCGATAACAGAATAGCAGCCAATTATCAGTACCTATAATAAATAATTATCATATTTAAAGAATGGGAAAATATCAACCATGTGAAGACAAAAATTGTGAAAAAGTTTCTATATATTTATAACCCTTTACATTGCACATGCCAGCTAACTAATTTTTTCTTCAAAGGAACTGGAAAGAGTTGCAAAAAAAATTTAAAAAAAAAAAAAAAAAATGAAGAGTAATAATATCTAATTTAGCAGCCTTCCAAAAATGTACAATTAAAAAAAAGTGGGAAGTACAACAAATCAAAAAGGCGCCAACTAAAGTAAAGCATTGAAACTTCAAAGCTAGTATACATCGCTGCAACACTAAGTTACGAGCACCCGAAAATAAATGCCGCCAAACAGAGAAAATAAAAGGAGAAGAGAGAGGGGGGGAAAAGAGAAGAATCTATCAACAAAAGTCGCCATGACGGCGCCACCATCGCTAAGAGCCAAGGACCATTGCGCAATACTGTCAAGTGAGCATGCTTTTCTCTCAGGTTGGAACAGATTAGAACAGCTTTCCGAACATTTTGCAAAGCGATAAAGGGTGTTCAACGCTACAATAGTTTAGGTATAAATTTTCCATATCAGCTTTTCTGTTGATAATCTTTGACAGAACAAAAAACCCAATATTACTCCTTAGCTTAATTTAGCAATAACATTTTTATTTTATAAAAGAATTTTAGCAAACAATAACAAAATGCAAAAAACTAACATAAACATTGATATTTTTTTGTATTGATGGAAAATTTGAATTGTACACAATGTTAGACTTGTTTTCAAATGCATAAATTTATATAAACATCTTAGCGATTATAGAAATATAAATTGGCGACAAGGCACCAAATTATTTCAGATGAGAATATACATTCAATATTATAAAAAAATTTTTAAATAATAAAGACTGTTAACGTAACAAAGGAAAGAGCAATAACTAGAAATTAGAAAGTTTGTCTGTAGAAGCAGTTACCGGTCACATGGTACTTATGAAAGACAAGATGGCCGGCATTCCGGACATAGCGCAACCCCCACCCACCTTTTACGTTCCACCTCCGGACTAAAATTCTCTCATCTTCCCCTCACACCCTTCCCCATTCAGAATATCTACCTGTCACCTTTCTACTAAGCCGCTACTGCCCTAAAAAACAGAACAAGATTGTTACCCCCCTTCTCTTGTTTTTCTCGTTTTTTTCTCCTAACTTAATGCGTCGGTACATTCTTTCGGAAGGGAATTTTAATGATTATTATTGGGAAAAGTTCCCCCGCCTTTTTTTTCCCATTACGTGTACTTCGTACATTTTGATTTGCGTTTTTTAGGCAGTAAACAACTATGCGAAGTATTTTTACGGGCATAATGTTTAAGTAATAGCTACCACCTAGTGATCTATGAAATTTGTTTTTTCAACTTGAAGCTTCAATTATGAGTAAAATTCTAAGAAAGTCAACGAAGACAGTAAAAATGCATTAACTTACTGTCAAATTTAAACATTTTAATAAATAAAGATAAATTATTCACTTTAAATCTCATAAGATATTTACTTACAGGCAAAATAATTTATTAATAATTATAAATATTTGCATGATGAAAATATTTTAGTGCAGTAGTTTATGCATACATACAATTAAATTAACAAAACATTTTACTTGTGAATACCTAGATTGAAGCATGAATAAAATGAAATATTTTTTTTTCATTTTATTCATGCTTCAATCTAGGCATTCATCATTGTTTGAATTCATTTTTATGCACTTATTCAAAACGTATGCAATTTTAATTACAAAAATAAAATTTGTAAACAAGAGTTCAATAAATTTAAAGTTTAAACAATTTCAGACAATCCTACTTTTAATTTCATTGCAATCTCGAGTTCTAAGGTACATTAAATTAGACGATCATTTCATTTATATAAGGTAAAAAAAAAATTTTTTTTAAGCCAAATCCTGTCAAAATCTTAATTTAAAACTAAAAAATCTTGGTAAAGTAGTTATTTATGTAACTTATCCTTTTGAGCGATTTATGACGGGAAAGTACACACTCTTCAAATATCCACACAAAGTGGCGCAGACAATTACTTCGCGTGCCACAAAACCACGTCGTGTTGAGGGGGGGGGGCGAAGTGCTCTTAAAAAGGACCCATTCTTGAATGTTGACCTTGTTCTTGTTTGAAGCGAGCCGAAGTTTCAAGTGGTTTTCACTGTTCCTCTGCCCACCCCTCCTTGAACGAAATGCTTCTACCCTCCTAACATAGGAAACTCTTCTGAATACCAACAAATCTCTTCCCATCCCAGAAGCATTAAACCACATCGGTCGCTTTAACAATCCTAACCGCAAATAAAAATAACGTAGTAAAAATAAAAAGAAACATTCACGGAATGGGGTCTGTAGTCACATTTTAAATTGTGATATGGTGTTTAAGATGATAATGGTGAAATATGAAATGGTACGCAGGGCCGGCGCTAGGGGTGGGCAAGCCGGGCCCCTGCCCGGGGCGGCAACCTTAGAGGGCGGCAAATTGGCCCTAAAATTAAATTTCTCAAACTTTTAAACATTTTCTCTTTCTAAAATAATTGAGTTTTGACTCATGATATACTAAACTTTTTTGTTTAAAGTGAATGAAGAGAAATTAAAATGAATTTTATGCATTAAGATATTTGGAATCAAACCCCTAACACCCTGTATATATACAGGGTGTTTTTTAAACATACAGCAAAAATTTGTTCTTTTTTGGTTCTACTTTAAGTTTCCTTTCTATTGGAGGTTTTAAAGATTGGAAGCACCTCGTTAAGATTTTAAATCAACATGAAACCTCTAAAAAACATATCGAAAGTCAAAAGTCTTGGATTGAATTAAGTAAAAGAATACAGTACTCTAAAACGATTGACAGTCATTCACAAAGACTTATTACCGCAGAAATAAATTATTGGGGCGAGGTGCTTCTACGAATTGTTTCAACAATAAAAATGCCTGCTCAAAATTGCTTAGCTTTCCGAGGTACAAGTGACAAACTTTACGATTTCGGTAACGGTAATGTTTTACAAATTATTCAATTACTTGCTCAGTTTGATCCAGTAATGGAAGAGCATATCAGCAGAGTGCTCAAAAAAGAAGCTAAAGGGCACAATCTCGGAAAAGAAAGTCAAAATGAATTGATTATTCTTTTAACTAAAAATATAACATCTCAAATTATTACTGATTTTAAAAAAGCTAAATATTATTCAATAATTCTAGATTGCACTCCTGATATCAGCAAGATCTAGCAAATGACAGTTTTAGTAAGGTATGTATCCATTGACAAGTCCATTCCCAAGTAGGTTTCCATTAAAATTAATGAAAGCTTTTTAGGCTTTCTTCCGGTTGAAAGATCGACTGGATATGAACTTTCAGCTCTAATACTTAAAAGACTTGAAACATTGGGATTGAATTTGCAGGATATGAGGGGAGAGGCTTACGATAATAGGGCCAACATGAGAGGCAGTAAATCGGGAGTACAATCTAGAATAAATGCGTTAAATCCAAGAGCATTTTACCTTCCATGTTGCAGCCACTCATTAAACTTGGTAGTTAATGACGTGGCAAAAGCATCTTTCAAAGCCGCCAATTTTTTTAATATAGTCCAAAAAATATATCTGTTTTTCTCCTCATCAACTTTTCGATGGACATTATTATTAAAATATGTTTCCGGACTTACTTGAAACCTCTAAGTAATACTCGTTGTGAAAGCCGAATAGATGCATTAAAACCACTAAGGTATCAATTAGGAGGGATATACGATGCTTTACTTGCTGTTTGTAATAACTCGGAAGTTGACAACTCTATAAGAGTTGAGGCTTCTGGACTATTAAGTTGTGTTAAACAATTTAAATTCTTATGCTGCATTGTAATTTGGTACAAAATCTTAAATTGTATCAATCCTATAAATAAGCTCTTGCAGACAAAAGACTATGATTTACCATCTGCTATGGAGCTCTTGAAAAATTGTAAAGATTTTTTCAAGGATCTTAGATCGGACATAGCCTTTAATGAAATGCTTTGCGATGCTCGAGAACTCGCAGACGAAATTGACATACCAGCTAATTTTGAGCTCACCCAGCCACGTCATAGAGTTCTAAGAAGGAATGTTAATTTCGACTATGAGGCAAAAGATGATCCAATAGAAGATCCTGCTTTGAAATATAAGGCTGAATTTTATTTTTTTACATTAGATAAAGCTATCAATGCACTCGAATCCAGGTTTGATTTGATCAGTACCCACAGCAACTATTTCCAATTTTTATACAATATTTCTGATTTAAAAGATATTCCTCAAAACGACATATAAAGTATTGTAAAGATTTAGAAACAGTGTTGACTGATGGGAATTCATCCGATATAAACGCGCTCGACTTGGCAGACGAGATAGTAGCTGTTTTGGCTTTGCTAAACAAAAAAGAAAGTCCAGTTGAGATTTTAAAATTCATATCGAACATGGATTTTGCTCCCAATCTTGGTATAGTTTTAAGAATATTGCTGACTCTCCCAATAAGTGTGGCAAATGGAGAAAGGAGTTTCTCCAAATTAAAATTAATTAAAAATTTTTTACGCTCCACAACTACCGAGGATCGACTAAACGGCTTAACAACAATAGCCGTCGAACATGACCTGGCTGAAAAAATTAACGTTAAAGAAATTATAAAACAATTTTCAGAATTAAAAGTGAGAAAAAAAAAAACAATTTTAATTTCAACTCTCGGATTAAATATATTTTTAATATGTAATATTTTAATATTTAGTGGTTTTATAATTTGTTTTACTTTTTTTAAATATCTGTTCTGTATTTTATAATTATGCACCAAAAATGACTCTTTCCTTTTTTTCTGTGCAAGTCTAATTTTAATTTAGTGCCTAAAACATAAATAAATAAGTTAGTATTTTTTGCTAATCAAAACTTCAACATTGCTGATGACTGCAATTTTTTTACTCGTTTTATTTTACCATTAATTGTGGAAAGGGCATAGGTTCTCTTTTAATTTTTGTTATAAAGGAGCGGCATTTTACCTCATTGCCCGGGGTGGCGAAGCTGCTAGCGCCGGGCCTGTGGTACGTTTTCCTTGAAAATATTTTTCAGGCACAGTTAGCTTCTAGACAGAGATATAGAGAGCGGAATACATAACATAAAAATAACATTTTATAATCCGAAGTAAATTCTAGTTTTAAGAACTGTAATAAAAATAAAGAGAAGACGGGGAAATTTTTATGATTAAGATTTTAATCGCATGCTACAAGAATTTCTGTTTTCAATTTAATATAAGAGTATGTTCCACCATACAAAAGAACAAAATTTTACTTAAGATGAATTTACAAAATTAAAACAAGCTAAGATATTTCTATGTATATAGAAAATACAAACAATGTTAGTGTTATCTTATTTAAAATAAATTACCAAACCGGTGTCAAATACTGACAAGCTGTTATCAGTTTAACATTGAATCCAAAAATAAAATAATAAGGATTAGAACTAGTCACTTGAATACGTCGCAGTTTAAAAAACAAGCAAAATAAAAACGTCTAAAATAACTAGTAAAAAATAGCGCAATAGAAGAGGACCCAAGAAAATGAGAAGAAGCGGAGCCTTTGAGACTCAAGAAGTAAAACTTCAGGCCACTCCAAGATGAAAAAGAAAATTAAACATAAAAGTGTAATAATAAAATAAGCGCTTTTAGTGAAGAGGGTGACCTCTTGTGGGGTTCTTGATATGGAGTCAAAGGGCGTGAGTCGACGCACGTACTTGAAGACTGACTGCATCAGCAGTGTTGCCATTTTTCATTCTTTAAATCTATTTGCAGTATTTTCCTTGCTTGATTCTAGCTAGAATCCACATCCATGGTAACATAAAAAATTTTTTATTTTTTGTTTAAATGTAAAAGAAATGTCTAATTAAGTGTTGTTTGACTAAGCGTAAATAATGTAACTGGAGCAACACAGCAATTCGCTTATTTTATAACTAATAAAAAATTTGTAAAACATTATGTTTAGAGGAATTCGGAAAAATAAAATCTCTTTAAAATAAGAAAAATATCTATACTTAGTGACATTCCGAGAAACGAATAAAAATTCATTATAATAAAATATTGAAACACAAATCATAGCAAATTCGATTCCGATAATCTTGATCGAAATCTTCCCTTATATCGATAGAAAATTGTATATTTGTCTTGTATATTTAATCTGTTCTTACCCACGTATCTATATAAAACAATACATAATACGTCAGAATAATAGTATATTGATTACTTGAAAATAAGTTTTAATAAGTATAGGAATTAAATAAAAAGCAACGAGATTGAATAATAAATTGAATTTATTCTTCCGGCACAAAACTCTTTTCGCTAGTGAAAAAACTAAATATTAGCTGAAATAAAATATAAATTAGGAGATACTTTCATGAAGATTTTAAAATAATTTATTTCATACATTGCTAATTATTATCCCATTTTAATTATAATTACAATTCCTAGCTATTCACACAAAATACATTTAAATTTATACATATTATCAACAAGCCATATAGAAAATAATTTCTTAAATTAAATGGCGGCATGTTTTCTAACAAATAGCACCGAATAATTGTATTGTATTGCTGAAATATAGTCATCAGCGTTTTATTTATAGCCGAAACAAAACGAAAACGCGGTTGGCTGTTCTTGCTTGGCGTCGAAAAAGTTTTGAAAAGTAGTAACCCATGGAGGGACGGTCCGGCACCGAGAATCCTAAGTACTCTTCCCCTCCTGATACCTTCCCCCACTCCTTGTTTACCAGCGGAGAACGGCGCCACGAGGCTTCCGAAAGAAGCAGAGTGTGAGTGTGGGTTGAGAGAACACTAACTTTTGACACACTTTTCCTTGCAATCTAGAAGCATACACAAATGCATTTATTTCTCTTAGGCGTTAAAAAAAACTTGGAATGTTTTCTAACATTGAGCTTTTTTTTTTCAAACAATAACTATAGAATTTTTTTAAACCACAAATAGAACTCTTTCGATATTTTATTTAAGTTAATAAACATTAAAAAAGTGTGTATGTATCTTCAAAAAGAAACTGAATTTTATTGACATTTCTCACTAAATTTTTAGAATATCAAAAAAGGGTTGCGAGATTTGGGTAAAAATGCATATGTCAGTGTTGTTAATAAAAATAATTAAAATTTAAATTTGCAAAACCAATTGTTTGCTGATCTAAGTTAACAAATGAAGTCATTACAAATTTTGTCTAAAAACTCTAAAGCTGTTAAAATAGTACGCAGAGCTCACTGAAAATTTGAGGATTGGTCTGTAGTTTATCTCAATGTGTAAGGTGGAGATATTCTACAATGAGGCCAAGTTAATACAATTAAAAAGTTCCACGAGAAATCCTTAAGAATTTCAAGTACTTTAGTCACCATTACAGTATCTATTACATTCTACATAAAAAGCAGCATAAGTTTTATATATATATATATATCCCAGAATCACTACTAATTTACTTATGAATGTTACAACAGTAGTAGAATTTTAATCGCGTATATCGACAGTATGAACATACATATGATTTTCCTTCCTTAAAATGTATTGATGTTGCAATCTACAATTAAACAGTGTCATTCATCCACCAAAGCAAATGAAATTTAGTTTCCAAGAACAAGATTTTTTTCTGATTTTCAATAAGATCATTAACTGTATAAGTTTATTTAACTTAAAATTATGTTTTTAGTGGCTGCCATAAACTAATCTTAGAAACGCATTCTTTTGAGTGGAAAACCCAAGAATAGAATTCGGCAAATGTTCGCGAAATAACTGCTGTATTAAAATATCTATTTTTTATGCAATATTAAAAAATTACAATGAATACAGTTTCGGCAAAAACACTTGATTCAAATTTGAAACTTCAGTGATGGATATTTGGAAAATTTTATTATGTTTTGTATGGAAAACAAAAAACTCTCTTTAATAAATATATCATTATAATAATTAATCAAAGAATTAAATTTATGTACTTGAATAAAAGTGTTTCTTCACAAAGACTGAAAAACCAGCAAATGACATTTAAGTTACTTTTTACTTGTATTATCCAGAAAGAAACAAATACAAATAAAAAATTTATTTTGTTAATTACCTAAAACTTTTAACACTACATAAAATACTAATTGAATTCTAATATTGAATTACATTAACAACTTTTTAGAAATAACAAATGAATCAAAATATAGTCGAATAATTAAAACTGCCGTTCCAACAACAGTTACGATTACATCCATAAAAAATATAAATAAACCGAAATATAAAACTTTATGCACTCTATTAAAATAAATATATTATGTTTACACATGATAATAACAACAAAAGATGAATCACTGGCCATATTTTATCTATGTTCGAAAAGTTTGTATAAAAGTATATTATGGAATGTCAACGTTGATTCCGTAGACCACCCGAGAGCAAAAACGTTCCATAAATCATAATAGCGAAAAACATCGGAGGCCTGCTGACGCCTATATCCTTACTGCAGTTTCCTATTTCTGGACGAACATCTATTCTGTATACTGCCATTTGCGTCATTCGCAACTAAAATTCAGAACCAGCCGCAGACGATAATTTAGTCTACAGGATTTAGAGAAAAATACATGGCATAACCTAAATGAAAAAAACAAATTTGCAGATCGGAATAAGAGGGGAAAAAAATCTTCGTTCTTGTAGAGGAAGGGGGGAGTAGTCTGGAAGATGATGGGGAGGGGGTAGCAAAGAAAGTTGAACTCTGTGTCGGGGTCACCTTTAATGATGTTCCTTCAAGAAAAGAGCTCTCAAGTTCTTTTCTTTCGAGCTTTGGGGTGAAACCATTGCAACTGCGGAGGGGAGGGCTTTAGAGAGCAAAATAGAAATAAAAAAAATCGTAGAAAACCGGTGCTTTGCTTACCTCTGGGAATAGAGGGAGAAAAATGCGAATAGCGATGCTTTTGGAAAGGTAGATTGGCGGAAGAGATAAGCGGAGCACGAGTGATTGCTTGGCCCTAACTTAGCAATTTTAGCCTGCAATACATCTAAGAATTTAGTTTCCACACACAAAGAAGTTCTTGTTCCTTTTAATTTTCCTGTACTCTTAATCTTAAATGCTAGAAGTCATTTCTAACAAAATCACAAAGGTATATAATTGTAATTATAATCGCTAACTTATGAATTAGAATTTTTTTTAAACTTAAGTAGATGTGGATCCATATTGTTTGAGGTGTCTAACCATTTGACTATTTACTTCGTTTTGTAACGAATTTGAATAAAGCTTAAGTACTAAAAGTTTTTCTTTAGTTGGTTCTTTAATAAAAAATAAAAAAAAAATTCGTGAAATTTTTAATAACAATTAAAAGTTTAGAAAATAAGTTTTAAAAATGCTAAATGTAATTTTATTTATTAAATTTTCATTAAATATATTATTAACTAGTTAAATGACTATTTAAAAAAAACCATTTAGAAAGCACAAAAATAAAATTTATTCTTTGATAAGCTTCCTTGCTTCAACTTCAATATGAAGATTAGCCTTCATTTTATGGAATAAAATATATTGCTAGTGAATTATCCATGCTTAATTATAGCGGAAATAAATCAACAGAAAACAATTAAGCATAAAAAATATAAAAGCAATATTTTAAGAGAGGGTCACCGCCGCTGGAGCGAACCTAAAAAAAAATCGAGTGATAAAAGTTGCGCAAAGAGGTTGAAAAATGTAAGACGAGAACCATTTTCTTAGTTACTTAATTAAAACTGAGACACACACTGAGAAGAGTAATTTCGCGACGAATATGGCAAAAACAATGTAGAGGTAGTTCAAATGGAGAAATGCCTCTCACACCGAATAACATACATAAATCAACCATTCCAAGGATTTTGTTTTAGCGATTCCTAGTTTTAAAAACCGACGTCATACCACATACTTTGTATCTAGCAAGAATAATCATGAGGGGTTTTAGAAATACATGCATTATTGGTGATCTGTTGAATATTTGATCGAATTTCAAACAAAAAATGAAAACATACGGTTGGTATTTCGCTCAATCGACAAGTTGATAAGGAAGAAGTAGGTGATTAATTAGCGAATGAAAATATGTACGTTATCAATAATGTATCAGCAACATATTTTTAAATGGTAATTTGTGCGCATATCAAAAAAAAATGTTAGAAGCTATAATTAGTGCTACACACACAATGTTCACTTGTAGTAAAAAAATTCTCCAATATGCAGTTCTAAACAAAGATTAAATAGGAATATGCATAACAAAGAATTTTTAAATAGTAATTCTATATCATAATAATTTTGTAATAAAGCAGTGTAGAAAGTTGCGTTCGAATTTTATATTCCTTAAATATTTTTCTTTAATTTAATAATTTTGGCAATTAAAAATAAAATATAAATATGCATGCAAAATTCTTGGACGCATTGTTATTTACTGGATTAAAAGAATATTCGATTAAACTCAAAATATGCAATAAGGAATTTTCAGGGACTGTGTCCAAATTATAAAACAGTAAAAGGATACTACAGAATTATTATTTTATCTTAACAGCTGAATATTGATTCATAGTTTTAAGTGGAAATAAATAGATTAAATTATCAGGTATACATAAAAATCCTGAAAACATCTGAAAATATGTCACTAGTATGAGTATTAGGATAAATTAATATTTCCGAATTAAACTTAAAATATTACAGCAACAATTGAAAGGAAGGTGAAATTATAGAAATTTATATTTACAGTCTATAATTAATTTTACTATATAATGAACTTAAAGCCTATTACAATAAAATCAGAAAAAAACATACCAGATAATTGACTGGAGAACCTAGAGGATAGTGGTTCACTGGGTGCAGTGTCTAAAAATAAATTAATAATTTTAGATAGGGACAGAAAAGAATAAAAAAAGATTAACAAAACTATTTCAACTAAATTCAAAAATTATTTATAGTAATTAATAAAACGTGATACACACAAAAGAAGAGCATGCACAATACATGCAAAATAAGAATAAATCAGAATATTACAGTCATAAGACATAGTAATATTGATTAAAAATATAGGTAATATATTTGGTAAAAATTTAACATTAATGAAGTTAGTTTTAAATTGATAGTTGAAAACTTGAAGAAAAAATTCCAAACTCTCAATTTAAATTTTAAAGAGCAGATTTTATAAACTCAAAAATTATTAAAAATACTGAACTCAATTAGATGCACAGAAAAGTTTTAATATTTTTACAGATATTATATGAGCTTGCAATTTAAATCCATGTTTTTTTAATTACTATATGAATGTATAATTTAAGACATATTTCTTAATACTATTTATCTTTGATAAAAAGAACTACAAAAAATAAAAATTTAGTTAGTTTAATTACCTTCTAATTTGGATATTTCCTGAGGTGAGTATGGAGGTGGTGGGGAATCTGTAAGAAATGAAACATCAATAAGCAATCAGAACTCTACTTTGTTATTATAGAAAATTCATCTATATAAATGTAAAACATACAAATAAAAACAGAGAAGGTTTTAAATATTGAACTTTTTCAGACTGAAATATTTACTGAAATTTGTTACATAAAAAAGGAAATAATTTACAGGAAGTGCAAAAAAAGCACTATAAAAATTTTTTTTTTTTTTATCTAATATTATCCAAATTTATCAAATTATCACCATAAAAAAAATCTCCGAACATTCTCTAAAACATTGAAAAACTTGCTCTAATCAGCTTAATAAACTTAATACAAGTATAGAAGACAATATTAAAAAACTAATACAGTCTTTGATACTTATCTTTCTCTAATACAAAAACAACCTTTTTCATTTCTCAGAGAGAGTGTTTAAGAAATTTTACTTAACCCTTTAAGCGTGCTTGACGAACTCACCTCGTCATCGGAGTCTTAATTTAACCCTTTAAGCGTCAACGCTACACGCTTAAAGGGTTAAGCATATGTAATTTATATATAATATATGCGAAATTTATAATTTAAATTAACTTAAATAAATTGAAAATAAAATTTTTGTGCGTGTGTGTGCAAATATAACTACAGCATATATTAGTATGATAATAAATATATGGAAATACTGCTTATTAATTATTTTCATATAAAATAATTTAACAATATTTATGTATATTTATTACCATACTGATATATGATGCAATTATATTTAAACAAAAAAATTTATTTTAGAGGTACACTTGCATCACTGGGTGTGAACATTAGGGCTGTAAAATGGTGTGTTCTAATTTTTTAGAGAAATAATGCTCCTTAAGGATCTTTCTTAATGTAATAAAACTCCTAAATGTTAAAAAAAAAAAAAAAAATTAATTCTCTTTTTATTTGTTTTGTTAAACATTTGGGACCCATATGTTATAATACTTGGTCCATTCAAAGAAATGTCATAAAAAGAAAATTTTGTTCCATAAAGAAATTGTATTTCATAATTTAATGCAGTTACAAAATTGTCAATATTGCGCATTGTAAATTTCAATATTTAAGAAATATATTGTTTAGCCATCTGTAAGATAATATGGATAGCTTTATTTTTCTTAAGGCATTAAATTTTATTTTTCAGCTTTTGTTGAAGTTTTTTTAAAATGAAATTGTCTCCAAAAATGTATTAAATTATGATAAAAAAAATATAAAAAAATTTATTTCTTTATAGAACCCAGTAAAATTTTAATTTTCAATATCGAACTCACATGAAATTTTATACATGTCACATACAGAAGTCCTAATTTTATAATTTTAAAAGATAACACAAATTTTGGCTCATATTAAGCATTAGCTTTGTGTATCAACTGTTAACAAGCAGTTCTGAATAAATTGTATTTAAATTATATTACACAGTATTTTTAATTATATAAAATTTAGGACAGTTTTGTGAAATATGTTGACTTTCATATTAAGAATTAAGTCATTGGGTTATGAAAAAATTTTGAGGAAATTTTTCAAAATTATAATGATTCTTAATGTTTAGAACTCATCGGGTTCAACGATAAAAGAATTGATATATAATAAACACGAGCTTATTCTTCATCAAATTAAATTATGCTAGAATTATTATGAAGCCAAGTTGTGAGCAATAATTGAATTTAGTTTTTTATAATAATTAAAGAAATAATATTTCAGACACATTTCCATGTCCAATATGATAATTTATCTTTCTATTCTCTCTATTTAATGTATTTCAGTTTTCTACTTTCTAAATAATACTACACTTTTCTGCAATTGATATAGAAAAATGTAGCACAGATTAGGAAGATGAAAAAATGAAATATTCATTCAAACAAGTCCTTCATATTATATACATAGCAAAATTCCAGCATGATAATTTAAATATTTAAATTATAAAATCCAAAAAAAAAATACAAATTTGCAAAAAAAAAAGTAAGAATTTTTCAGCAAATTGCATTCATTTTAGTAATATTAAGAGTTACTTTTTAATGTAAATAATTTTTTTCAATGATAGTAAATCTTGATTACACTTAATTATTACTAATAAAGAAAACTTATTTAGAATTTAGTCTACATTTTTATAGACGATAAAAAACCATACAAGGAAAATATCAGGTAGCATAATAACAAGTTTACCTTAATTTCTTGTAAAATTGGTAAATTTTGTACAAAGCTACCTAATTTCAAAGAGTACTTTTATTTAGTTTTCATAGGTTATGTTTTCTGATAATTGAATGTGGGTAGTTTGGTTTGTCACTTTGTCATGCAAATTAATTTATATAGAGATTAAAGATAAAGAGAGATTTAAATCACTACAAACACTCGTGTCTAATATGTAATTTATACTGAAGATCACTAATAAGTAAGTGTACATAAAAATATTGCATGGGTTCACTTCATCTTATCTGCCAAAATAGAAATAAAGATAATTGGAAAAAGTAAATAAAGTACATTAAGCTAAATAATTTATATTTTCCAGAAATTAACAACTAACACTCAAAATAAGTTTTCCTTCCTCTTTGACGTTTATCACGAAATACATTTGAAGCCAACACACACAAATTTTTATTTAACTTTTAAGTGTCATTCAATTCAACTGAATATGAAAATTTTTATATTTATGTATGTATGTTTTGACTTTTTCATAAGCCACCCTTTTAATTTTCTTTTAACTTTCATCAACAATTACAAATTCCAAGAGTTATTGCAAGATTACAAATTGTAAAGGAAGATTTTTTTGCAAACCTAATTGTGGTATCTGAGCATAATTATTTGTCTAAAGTGAATGAATCTTTCTTTTTGTTTGTTGCATTATGGTCAATTTTAACATATGAAAACTAGTTTAACCCAGATCTACAAATTAAAATAATTCCTGAGCCACTAACATTCACTACCAAAATGGGAAGTAAATTCCCAACTGTTGAGCTGAAGGCTTCGAGCAAATTATCCACGATTCAGTTATCAGCTGATTGGTGTCACATTGAAAATGTCAAGCTGGTAGTAAATTCACTTTGAGCAAATTAGTAAAGTTATCGATAGTTACAAAATCTCATTTCTAGAAAAAATTGTGGAAATAAGATATATTCTATATTATTCCTTTAAAACAAATCTTTTGAATGATTTAAAATTTTAGCTAAATTTTTTATAAATCTCGATTCCTATCTATAATCCTGATATTAATTTGCATTCTTAACATATTTCGTGATAAATTATTTTACTATATAAAATGTGATAAATTTTTAAAATAAATTATCTTTTAGGAACGTATGCAAAGTAATTTCTGGAATAAACAATGGAGATTATAAGAATTGATCAAAATATTCAACTTTTCTATTCGATATAAATCTAAGTTTCTAAAATTATTTAAATTAGAAAATTACATTCATATGGATAAAAATTGTTCTAAATATTAGGTGAAATTCGCCTCCAGAAAAATTATACATGTAGATCAATTTCAAAAATTTTATTTTTTTCGTTCTGCCATAGTAGTTTTAAATAAATATGATAAATAAATGGAAGCAATTGTTTTCAAAGTACAATTTTATTAATCCTGATTCTTCAATTTAATAACATAATTTTTTAGATTTAAATTGTAATCGAAGTTAATAGTGTTATAAAATTTCTTTCCTTTCGTCTAAAATTTTTTAATAAAAGTACAAATAAATTAAAAAATTTTATTAATTATATAGCACAAATTAAACTTGGGGTTTGGATTACAAAAATATCTCTACAAGGAATGTGAAAATATTTCCGAAAAAAGTAACTCTTGGAATAATTAACAGTTCACGTCACCAGATAAGGCCACACTCGCGACTGGCGCCTAGATATAATTGCGTCCTTTTTTGAATCAGAGCTGGCGCCCACTGGCGACACTATGTCCCGTCACGTGACTCGCCAGCCAGGTACACGACTCCCATCTGGCTTTGGCAGCCGACTCAGCCCCGAAGCGATATTCATAACAGTTTTAAATAGCAACCTTTCATCATCAATAAATCAATCATTGTAGGATCGTTTACCAAGAGTTTTCAGAAAAGAAACTTAAAACTTTTGAGAGTTAACATATAGTTTGACAAAATATGACGCGCGGCACAACATTATATTTATAATTTATTTTAAAATACAGCATATTCAAATGTTTTAACATATAAACATGAATTTTAAGTTACAAATAATGTTTATAGAAATAACATTAATTTTCTATTATAACTATTACTCTTATGACTAATTACTAAATTATATATATATATATATATATATATATATATATATATATATATATATATATATATATATATATATACACTTAAGGGTTTTATTAAATTATAAGCAAAACTTTTAATAAATGAAGTGAAAATGCTACATTAAAATTTCTGTCAATACTACCGTAGTTAAGTTTGAATCAAATGTAGATCAGTAAGAGTAATTTTCAATTAATTATAACCAAGCAAAAGAACGTATCACATTTAATGTAAATTTAAAGATCATTTTCATTTGAATTATGGAATATATTAATAATATTACTTAAGCTATATAGTAAGCATTTTATGTTTATATGAACATTATATATAGTTACTTATTATATCATTGTTTACCACTGAATTAAAAGTTTTATTAAAATGCTTGTTGATTAAATTAAGTTTATCTAAATAGAATTTCTTTTAAAGTGCAAATTTTCTTCACTCCACTGACATACAGATTTTCAGCATTTTATGAATGAAAATCACAAAAATACTAATATTTATATATACAACTAAAATTATACAATGTGTCTTCACACTTGTTATGCAAAAAAAGCCGTATTTAATATGAAAGTAAGTAATTATCATCTACACAGAATGTTAATATTTTACAATAAGTTTGCAAAAACTAACTTTTGGTTAACTTTTTTTTAACTATCAGTTAGTACATATAAATTGATCTGCTTTCATTCAAATTACAAAGATTGATAAATATAAATTTGACTTACCTGGCTTATAAAGCCTACTCCAATGATAAGGATTAACACATATGTACAAAGGATCTAGATTTGAACATATAGGCAAGTTTTTTAATTCCTGGGGCAGCCGCAGATCGGCCCACCTCCACAGTTGACAGAACCGCACATGCGGCTTGACAGGGTAGCCACGGTCCGGCCGTTGCTCTGCCCCCACCGGCAAAAGTACGCAGGGCGCTTTCTCGGCACCCCTGCTCTCCACGGATCGCATGAGATCCTCAAGCTGCTGAGTATCCAGCTTCTTAAGTACGGCTTCCACCGTACGTGAGGCTTCATTCGCAAACTTCGTCAGTCGTGTTATAATACGACTGCGCCTAGTTCGGAACATGAAATCGAATAGGCATTGTTTATGGTTTTCCTTTTTACCATCAGCCTGAGCGGAGCTTGCATTCAGGGCTGACCGCCAGCACCGGAGTCCCACGCCGACCACGATTGCCCAGGGGGCCACAGAAAGGCACAGGACGGAGAAGAAGAATCTCCGCACGGTAACATTTATGGAACGCAGTATCCAATGCAGGGTGGTGATGGTCGATGATAGAACAACAGCAAAGCGCACGCTGAAAACTAATTCCAGTATTGAGCACAGGATGGATCACACACACAACCTGCTAGAAGGAAAGTCATAGGAATTGTGAGGAATGAACTCTGGCCGCCACGAATTCTAGTCACGCTGACGGCGTCCACACGTTCTTACCCCAGGGTTGCTTGCCTGAATCACATCTGCGCCAAAAGAGTCGCCAAGCAAACATGCTCTGAAGGATGTAAACAAAATCCTATTTTTTTTTTCTTTTCCATTTTCGCAGTGGAATTTTTCTTATTTACAGACAAACAAAAAATTCTGTCTATGAAGTAGTGCATCAAATGAAGTAATATGATATTATTTATAATTTAGAAATTCAATTTCTAATTCAATAAATAGATTTTTAAAAAATTTGAAATTCTAAAAACATTCAAATTGATTGCAATAAATAATGTTTTGTAGAAATATTTTATTAGAATGCAACAAATTTTGTAAAAGCATATATACATGAGAGCACATTTATTATAAGCTAAATTTGGGTAATAAAACTTATTGATTTTTATTACGTATTTAAATACTTAATTGATATAGTTACATTCACTTTTGCATTTTATTTATTATTTGATAAAAAATATAACTTTTGAAAAATTTACAAGGAAAGGCAAAAATAACTATTATTTCTTTTTAAACAGAAATGTTAAGTAAAATCTGCATCCTAAAAATTCTTTCTGAAAGAAATATGTTTTCAATTTTTCCCTGGAACTTTCATGGTGTGATAATTTTTTTGAAAAATAAATACACAATTCTCATTTGTTGCTAAAGTTATTCACATAGGAAATGTATGTTTGCCACCATTTAAATAACTCTTTCAAACATGAATAAGCAAAGTTTGCTAGTTCAATTTCTATAAATATAGTAGAGCAACATTCAAATATACTGCATCTTCATGAAGAAGGCTCATACTTGAAGGTAAATAATTTAGAATATCAGAATATTCCAAATTATTCAGGGCTGACCAATTTATTATTATTTTAGATTATTATACCAATTTATTATTATTCAATTTATTATATTCCAAATTATTTTAGATTCAAAATAAAAATATTTAAGTTGGAACGTAAATATATAAGAAACATTTTCAAATAATCTGTTTTTATAATTCTTACGAGAAATATTAAAATAGCTGAAATAGAGAATATTTCAAACCTTCTTGAGTTGATGTCGTAACAGAGCCAAATATAAAAAAAATAGCAGCAACGAATTTATTAGCAAACGGTTATTTCGTGACTGTGAACGCTTTATGACATTCTCTATACAATTAAATTGGATAAAATAAATATGGTTGCAACATAAAAATCGAATTATCTAACAACTGAAGACATTCTGATGAATAACTTTCTCTTGTATAAGAATTTATTGACATAATTGAAACATATTTCTGAAGAAATAGTATAATTTTTTGACATTTTTTAATTTCTGTGACTTCTATAAGTAACATATTTTTCATGTTCTTAAAATTATAAAGAATATATTATAAACCGAAATAAAAGAGAAAGTGAAGTGCTGTTAGTGCAAAATTAATTATTTATTGACTCTCCTTTAAATGACACGAGAAAGTTTAGTTGTAGTAAAGGAGGCCGCATATTTTTTTGCTTTCTTAAAAATTTAATTTGGAAGCTTGTATGTCTATGTGGCCTTTCATTTTTTTTTTTTTTTTTCCCTTGCTGTAATTTTATTATTTGAATTTTTCAATTCCCAAGTCTAAAACTTCAATTTTGTTCATCGGAATAATTAAATTTATTTCACTCGCAAATTCTTAAAATATCAAAATTATTATTTTATTGTTCTTAAATGTAACTATTACATAAATCATAATGATCGTTCATATTTTACAAATTTATGATTTATTACGGCAAAAAAAAAAAAAAAATTGCGAATAAATATTTTCTTGAAAGCTTTAAAAAAAAAAGTAATTTAAAAAATTTACTAACATTTTCAGTTATTTTAAAATTAACGTGGAGAAAAATATTCCATTTTATTAACATGTTATTAATATCCTAAAAACAGTAGTAATTATTAGTTTTTATAAATTATTCAAATACTAATCACAAAGAATTTATCCTTACTTTTGTAATGATTTTGTAATTTTTACAACAGAATATTATAATTTTAATCTTTTAGAAAATCTTAAGTAATTTATATGAGCTTGAAAACTTAAAATTTTTTTTACATCATCAACTCTTTTTTTTTTTTTTTTTTTTTTAACACCATGAAATAAGAAAACTCATATTTTAACTGAAAAAATCAAACAAAAAATTTAATCTTTAACCTGAATTATTTTTAAGAGTAGCTATTTTACACCAATTTTAAAAACAACCAGTCAGATGTTTATCGCTAAAATTATTAGTTGTATTGTTAGTTCAACAACTGAAATATCTCTTTCTCATTCAAAAGTTTATTTGTTCGCAATTTCACGTTTTTAACTCTATATTCATCTGACTATATATATTCATTACAATATTAATTTAAAGTATATTCAATGATACATGCTGTTCAATGTGACTTACAACAATTATTTTAATTAACTTTACTGTGGAATAATAGAAAAGAATAAAGAGAAATGGTAAAATTCAATAGATATTTTACTAATAAATAAAATTTGTATTTATAATTTTACGATTTTGTTCACTTATGGTATAAATGTTTGCAATTAAATTGGAATTATTTTCAAATCAATTATAATTAAATTGTTATTTAATAATAAAGTTTTTATTATTAACAGTTATTTAAATTTTAAAAATCAATTCAATTAGTATCAATCTGGAAATTTATAGATATGTCTTAAATCGCATTTCTTTTAATTATAAAAAATTTAAACTCTGATTTAAAATAATAAAGATTTGATAGAAATGTTTTAAGAGCTGACTTTTAAATTATTATTTAAATTTTTTTATTTATTTTTCATGCAAGTATTTTCTTGGTAGCCTAATTAATCTAACAATTATAATATATATTTATTATAATTAAAATATATTTTATTACAACTTGTAATTTAAAGATATCACATATAAACCGGATTTTTTAGGTGCAAAATGATAAAAATCACGATTTTCATAAATATTAATGAAATTTTTACTATTCAAATTTACAAGCCATATATAATATTTATTTTAATAGTTAAGAAGTTCATAGTTTATATTCCTCATAAAAAATGTGTCTTATTTTAAGATACTAAAGACACCTAAGAATTTTCTATTTTTTTTAATAATAATAATAAAATGTATAACATAAAAAATATATGAGGGAAGTTTTCTGTGAGGATTTAAAATCAAATCGCCAACTGGAAGTGAAAAAGAAATCACAAAGTCGATAGATAATGCCGTCTTGCAACCCCGTCTCACTGGCGGGCGACACAACGCTGGAAAATAGCGGTATTTTGAACGCGGCGTCTGTTTCTCTCTGAGAGAGGGCGGTTTTCGCAAGAAGTGATTGTGAATGACTGATGAAAACAATGATCTCACACAAAATATCCGATACAGGCAAATGTTCCTCGAACAAAGAACAAAGGGAAGTTCAATTATTATTGATCCTGCCGCTCTTTTCTGAGTTTTTATTTTAACTTTCTTTTGATTAGACCTTAACATTATCTTTTATCTACCTATCTCTCGATTGATAGTCCTGGCGGGATTTGTTAAAAGTCACGATGATTAGGGAATCACTGAGCAACTTATGTCTAGACTTTCTGACTTGGCTCCGAACAGATTAAAGTTGGGTGATGGTGAGACATCGTTTATTAAGGAAGAACTTAATGAATTTAGATGTCGCATTTTCCTGGTGCCATCATTCTTTGCATTCACCTGTTATGTCCTTGCTTTTATTTCAAATCATTTTTTTTAAGAATATGTTCTATTAGAACATGAGATAACTTTGCAAATTTCTTTTCAAATATATGTGTATAGATCTGTAATTAGTTCAAAAATTATTAATATAAGTTAATTTTGCTTGACACTCTACGTTCTTTTTCTTTGCAGGCCTAGATTTTTTCCATTCGACACTGTACTTGAATTTTAAAGCTGATTTCAAACCATTATTGATAAACACTCCGAGATGGGAATCGAATCCATGAATTGTTAAATTTTAAGCCAGCCTGCTATCTATTATGAGTAACAATCACATTAAATAAAATAATAATTATTTTTAATTTACACACTATGAAAAAAAGAGTACTGCGTGTATAAGAGTGAGAATATTTTGAAGAGCAATTAATTGTTATGAAGTGCTCAATAAACATGAAATGTTAACCTCTCATACACATATACCAAAAATTATTTTTTTTCCACAATATCATCCTGAATCAATAATAAAATTCTACGGACTCATAGCCATATTTACAAAATTAGTTTTTTGGACAAAACCATTCCGAATCAATAAAATTTAAACTAATATTTAGACTTAATGGTTACAAAAATATGAGTGTAGCATGAGTTATTTTCCAGTTCATGTGGGAAAAGTTAAATTACATATCATTATACTTTAACAGTTTGCTTCCACAAGTTGCAGTTTAAATTTCTTGCGTGATTCAAATGAGTGTACTTTTTATTGTTATTTTAATAATTTTTCAGGACAGTACAAGAAGACAATTTAAAAACATGTTTATAATAAACATCACACAATTACTATAACTATACAAATAATAAAAAATTTAAAAAGTGCCTACAGAAGTTATATTCATGCCTGAAATAATTTATTTAAAAAAAAAAAAATTGGTTCCTATATAGTATTTTGCAAATAATTTAAAACTTATAGAAAAAGGGAATATAATCTGATATTCCCTTTTTCTTTATATTTTAAACAATTTGCGAAATGCTGTATAGGTACCAATTTTATTTCGGCATATAAGTAAAAGTATTAGATTGCTTACTATAAATAATTCTAAGAGATTGTAATTTCATTTATTCCACTGTTTAAGAATTATTTATTGCAAGTAGAGCTGATATTTTTATGATTGTTAAAAAATTATTAGTATTTTGAAAATAACGTAAGTTACAACAACGAAGGCGCATTCAATAAAATATTTCTTTTGAGGTCTCTCATACTAATTATTGAAATCTAGATAAAAGTCTAAACTTCAATATTTTGTAACTTTAAAAACTAAACCTTCAAAATTATTTTTCAAGGTTTCAACACTCCTATCAATTTGTTTTAGGCGATTTTTACATGAGATCGCATTCTGGTGCAAAGTAGTGTTTTAAATAAAATTAAGTTAATAATAAATATCATTAAAATTAATAATAAATATCGTTATTTTTCGAAATCGGAGCTTTTACTTGAAAAATATATACTTGCTTTCCACTGAAAGTTACCAACCGCAAAAGCTAACGAATATTTTCAACTAGTAAATAAAACAACAATTATTTTTCTCTTTTTCAAAAACAGTATCTCGAACCTTTAACCTTTTATTCCAACTGCAATGAACTTTAGGAATTATTTTTTAAAAAAAATTTTTTTTAAAAACTTGCAATTGTTGTATTGATTGGCTGAATATTTTTTTTGTAAAATTAACATTTTTTTGTACTGTCTGGATGTCCTTTCTATAGTTTTTTTCTCTGATAAGATTATTATTCCTGCATCCCCCTTCAACGAAGTGAATAACACTAGCCCAGGTCTTTTGGAAACCGGTTCCAGAGACCCAGGGAATGAGATTGAAGATAGTCCAACAAGCCCCTAGAAGCAGTACTTTTGACTTCAACACCCCTAACCTGAATATACGCAAGTTCTGGAGTGAAGTGTTATAACAACTGAACAATACAACGTTGATAAATCAAATATTGGAATTTTTTTGTTACATTTTTTTAAAGAAAGAATAAATTTTCTTCTGACTTTTTCAATAAATTGAATAAATATTCAGCACTTCATGATCATAAAAAAACACACACACACATTGGTTTCCTTTAATTTCCAAAGCAAAAAAGGTCTTTGTGAAGTAGTGTAAAAAGTATTGTAAGCCATTTTAACATGGACTTGATTTTGCTTTCTGGGAGAACTTTTTATACCAAATTTAAATTTAAAAAATTGGATAAAAGGCATTTATTTTTCATTTTATCTCTTTTTAAATTTTGTTATTTTTCAAGATTCAAAAATCATTTTCTGTTTCTTTTCATAAATAATTAAATGCTTGCTAGTAAGGAATTTCATGATATAAAAAGTACATAAAACTTTTATATAAACCCATAAAAAATAAATTGTAAGAATATTTTTCAAATTCTTTATTTAAGCCATTTTAAATTCTGATACCTGTAGTAAAGTGTTTTGTCTAATTATACACCCTTCTTCAAGATATTTTTAAGATTAATATAACATACATATGTACTCATGTTGTTGTTGTTGTCGTGTGCCAGCCAGGGGTGCGCTGCTCCACTTTTCCAACTGAACCATATTTGGTGTGGAGTCCGACTTCCTCAGTACACACATGCCATAGGTACCCGTTTATAGGGTAGGCAACCATTCACACACACACACGAAAGAAGGACAAAGACAAGAAAGAGAGAGAGAAAGTACATCCATGTTCGAGCCAGGATTCGAACCCAGGTTCCACCCATCTGTAGTCAGGTACGCTAACCACTATACAGGTTGGGCGGCATATGTAATTTTTATTTTTACTTACTTTGTTTCTTTTGATTTAAAACAGGAGCTTAATTAATTTGAATTTCCAAATTTAAAGTTATAACTAAATAAGTATGGAGCCAGTAATTTATGAATTTGCCATAACACTATGATAAAAATGAATGTTGATTCATTACTTCACATCATTTTAATATTAATCGGTAAATAATATTTATAGAATGCATATAGCTAATTGGAAGCTATCAATAAATTGATATTGAATGATAATAATTTGTTTTACATAAGCCTATTATATTTTGTTTATTTGTGAAAAAATTTATAATGCTGTACCAGCAAAAGTACTGAAGCCAATGTTTTTTTAATAAAAATTACTTCATTTTTACAATGATAAATATTGTAATCATGTATAGCAGATAATAATTTTGAAAATTTATAAAGAATTTTAACTATAGCGGACCAAACTAATAGTTTTTGGAAGTAATGAAAACTTGCAACAAGATATCGAGGAAAAATTTTGACTGAAAAAAAAAATATTTACTTTTTCTTTACGATGTTTACTATGTGTGTCTAACTCAAAACATTTAGCTTAACTCAAAACATTGATACGCATTCCAAAATAACAATACAGATCAGTTAAAAATAAATCGAATATGAGTTGTAGAATGATTGAATATTCTTAAATATTGAAGTTCGGGACTCCTGTCATCCGAGTTCCCTTTCTTTTTTGATCAATGACTTAGTGGAAAAAGCTAAAACATGTTCGATTACAATTATAGTTGGTTTGCATTTTGAATTTTATATAGAAGGCTTCATATTTTATTCTTTGGATTAATGGATTACATAAGCTCTTAAGAAAGATTCATTATCACATTTCCATCTGGATTATGGTCTAAAAATACATTAAATTGAAGGTCGAAATTTTCAAAATTTTGTCTGCATTTTTACTGCAATTTTTAATTTTGATTCTGCTTAATATGGAAAGCCTTACAATCGAAGGCTCTTGTAAATGTTTTTAACATCCACCTCGTATAATTGCCTTCCTGGAACATTTTTCATTTATTGAATGTCATATTTTCGGTTCGTAACAGAAGAAATCCGGTAATCTCTTTTGCTTCTTTCCAGATAGATGTACAAGCAGAAAGTAGAATCCAAATTTCCATGTCATGATATTCAAAACGGATTAGAAATGATCCTGAAATTTCAACTCAGAGGAATACTATCCTTTTTCTAAACCTTATCACTAATAATTTTGACATCGAGGAACAGAACTGAACTATTGAAGATCATTGTAAAGCATTTGAACATCCGCTGAGTCATGTCTTCTGGGAGGTTTTCAAACATGAGTTCGCATGTTCCTAAGATGATAACATGGAAAATTCCAAAGTTCAAACTCCGATGAAAAAGGATAGCGATTATTCATTTCTCATATCAGATTGGAACCGTGACAATTCCTTCCGGAAAGGGTTTATTCTGTCACCAGACCACAGTGAATCACTAGAAACTAATATAATTTACCATTAATAAATAAATTATATTCAAATTAATATTATATAATATCAGTTTAATTAGAATCTGCTTTTTTATTAGTCCATCTAACAACAGTAAAAGAATTTTCTTGTAAATCAAAGTTATTACATGTAATTTTGAGTTCAACAAACAGAAGTTCTGAATATCTAATTTATGCATAATTCTTAAATAAATTGATTGCTTTACTTTAATAAAAAGTCATTGAATCCTCTTTTAAACAATTATCACTTGAAATATTTTTATATCTAACAAATTAATTGAATATGTTTCAAGCCTGGCGAAGTGTGACCGTTCTGTTCAACTTTCATTCAAAAGAATGTTATCTTCTGTGCAAAAATTGTGGTAAATTCTTTTCATAAACATACTCAATGGAATAAATACATGACAACGCTATTTTTCCCGTTATAGTCTTAACACGCATGCATGATATAATCTACAATTATTTCACATCAATATATCTCTAATTGTGAATCAAAATAACGATACGAATGAAATTTTCCATTCAGATTTATAAATTTTTATCACTGATTTATTTTGAAATTTGATAACAAATTTCAATACTATAAACTGATTCCTAATAATATCTTAATTTTTATTGTGTTTCTGTGATACATATTTTGTATTTTGATTCTTTCCAAAATATAAAAAAATTGGTAGCAAAAAAATTATCCAATGCAGTAGTTCTTAATTGATGCAAGCGAGAGTACTCATTTTTATATACTTGCCAGAAAAGGTCATTGCGTACAAACCCACAGTAAACATTCTAGAGAGAATAAAAGTACATTAAAGTGTCAACATTAATTCAATTTTTATATAAGTATTTCTTTAATAATTCCTTAAATATAAGTATCAATTTCAGAAAGATAACACACATTGTTTGAAATAATAATAATAATAATAATTAAAAATTACACAAAAAGTAGTCAGAAAAAGTTTGCGTATAGATAAGAAATGTCTTTAAAAAATAGCTTCTATAGACTGTCAATTAAACTTTAATATTTGGTTTTTGATTATTGACAGACCTGGCTGTCTACGAGCTACTCGGCCATGATAGCCAGAGTTTTTCTGTATTTTTTATAGTGCATCTTCAGGAAAAGATTTTTTAAACCTTTCTCTAATATCAATTACAATTTAAGTTTCAGTAATCCTTGGATTTAAAAGTAGGGATTTCAGGATGTATCTCATTTCTTGTTAAGTCAGCTTAGATGGACGGCCACTCCAAGGCTTTGAAATAACAGATTTCGATGAATTATGATTATTGATCACTCTTTGGATAGAAGAATGAGTTCTTCTAACCATCTTGCCAATTACTCGAAGAGTTTTACCTTATTCCTTAGTTTTAAGATGATTTTCCTTTCGTCCGGAACAATCTCTTTTCCTTTAGAATCCATTTTAAATATATTAGTTTGCAAGTTCTAATGTATCCTGACAACCAACCATAGTTTTTTATTTTATTTGTTGTATTACTATAAGAGATTAAATTATTATATAGTAAAAAACCAATGCAGATAATATTTCATTTCATACAAGCTCACGGAGGCAAGATTAATTTCTAAATATCTTTGTAATTTGTAACTGTACGAAAACTTTTTCTGATAACTTTTTGTGTAATTTTTATTTATTATTATTATGAAACAATGTGCGTTTTCATCCTAAAATTGTAACTGATATTTAAGAAATTGTTAAAAAAAAACTTTATGTAAAAATTAAATTAATGTTATGTACTTTTATACTCTCTAGAATGTTTATTATGCGTTTGTACGCAGATTTTTTCTGGCAAGTGTAAATTATAAGTAAATGGAATTAAAATTTTCAATAATATTTGTAGTTTTCCAAATAACAGTGGACTAAATCTTGTAGGGTAACGCAAGCGATGGTATTTTTCACCTGCGAAGTTTCCGAGGACAGAAAATTCTGATCGCTCGACTGAATCTAGCAGAACAAAGGCGAACGCGGAAAGCGAAACGGCGATATCTTGTCTGCGAGTTTAATTGGTCTCGGGGCAGGTGTGTAATCGTACCTTCGAATCCCATTTTGTTCCTGCGTTGTCCGACATCGTGGCTCCAGCGTAGGATTCGCATGAATCGCAACTTCCGTTATAGCTCCCACGATCCCCGTTCTGTGAATGTCCGGTTGTTAGAACGAATCAGGAATCCGTCA
>JAPDSC010074205.1:163858-223513 GCA_026290005.1 Latrodectus geometricus | reverse complement strand
TTATTATTTGTTCTAAATTCTGTTTTATATAACGAAATGAGGTCTGAAGTACAAATAAAAAACAAACGGAATGAACTGTCAAACGATAGAAAATTTACCTTTAATTTCCTACAAGTGATAGATTACTCGCAAAATAATAAATGCCTTCGTAGAACAATAGTCATAAAATATTTTTACAAAAATCTAAGAATAAATAAAATATTTATTTGAGAGAAAAATTCGTTGCGAAGATGAAGAATCACACGCTTTTTTTTATTGATTTGAAGCGAGATGACTCCGTGGAATATTACATCGTTCAAATTCTTTACATTCTGGCATAAACAACTTTACAGTTAAAGTTAATAATGTCTGTGGTTTAAATTATTTACAAACATTGTAATCAAAATTTCGAAACAAAACACAGTTTTTATTTTAAGTTAATCAAAGACGGATATTCTGATATTAATTTCATTCAATTTTACGCATTCGTTCTCGATTCAATCACGGAAAAAGTTTCGGCAGGCTAATGGAATAATATATATATATATATATATATATATATATATATATATATATATATAAATGCATGTTACGGCAAAAGCAGTAAATTATTGTTTATATCTAATTACCGGTGATTATGCATAATCCACTCAAAACACGGTCAATAAGAAAAATTATTGAATAAATTATCAGTTTTACCTGTACATATAAATAGTCCCCAACTTTGTATCGACGAATGAAATATAAGTCTATAAGACTTATAGTATAGGTTTTTCAAAATGTTGTCCGAAATGCTTATTATTTCAACTGAATCTGAATTATAGACACTTCGTATACTTTTTATTTGGACATGCAAATTTAAGTTGAACAGTTTTGTGTATCAATTCTAATAATATGATTTGTTTTCTTTACTTATGTCTTACTTGACAAGACAAAAACTATTTAGAAATGCTAGTTTTAAGTCAAAGTTCTGTTTTGTTTCAATAAAAATAAAGTATTTATTAAACTAACAAACTTGCTTTTTATATTTTTTAAGTAATTTTGATCATTTTATATTTTTAATATCTTTTACGACATACATTATAAAACTATTACCTAATACATCTGTCTTAAAATATCTACAAAAATGAAAGTATAAAAGGGCTTCTGTGTGTTCTTTAAATTTTCAAACTAAAATATGTTAACAGGATTTTTTTTTTTTTAAAGTTATCAAGAGGTTTTTTAAATTATTATGAACGAAATATTTAACATTACTTTAAAATATAACATTCTTATAATCCAATTAGTACATAATTGTACATAATGTTTTCTACAAAATAATAGGAATTTATTGCATTCACCAATATGAGTTAAGGATTTTACAAACTTACCAGTAAGAGAGGTAAATAAATTAATTTTTTGGCAAAATAAATGGAATTTATATTGAATTTCTCAATATCAGTTGGGGATTTTATAAAATAACCGGTAAAAGTGCTTAATATTTTTAATTTATCACATTTACCAAATTTAGTGGGGTTTATGAATGATCATTGGTTATTATACATAATCATCTGGTTAATCACTTTTACCGTAACATATATATATATATATATATATATATATATATATATATATATATATACATATATATTATATAGTTATCCTCTTATGAATATAAAAATCTTAAGGAAGGCAGAAAGAGTTGAATTTGCAAAGGATTTCAAATTTTAGTGTACTTGGATAACGAGGAGAAACAAACGACTTCTGAAGCACACCCTACAATAAAAGTGCAGAGGATTTTTCACTCGGATATCACTTCGTACAAGTAGAGGTTTCTCAGAATACAGTTTAAGGCAGAGATTTGCAAAGTACGACCCGTGAAAGTATTTAATCCGGTCCGTAGAGGGTTTATCGACATGGATAAATCATGGCCCGTTACAATTATGTTTTGACGGTCGAGAAGTTTAAAAGTGGATTTTACTTAGTAGAATAATAGATGCATAGCTTATAGAAGAAGCTAAACTAGCCGTGTAACTCTAGCCGAGTAGTATGGTGACGTTTGCGTCGTCTTTGCTTGTGATCATATTTTTTCGACTATGAAATTGCGAAAAAACTCAATCAGAAACCGATTGATTGATGAACACCTTTACGCACTGCTGAAAGTTGCTTCGTCTCAGCTGGAACCTACTTTCTAAAACATATTGGAAAATAAAAAACAATTCCATGTGTCTCACACGTCTAACATGTTAAGGCCTTCGAATAAAAATTAAAATAAATATTATTTAAGATAAAAATTAATCTATAACATTTGTATGTAATGCTAAAATGTTTTTATAATATTATGATTACGAGCTTTAACATAAAATGGATATTTTCTATAATTCTGGCCCTCCTCTTGAATTTCTTAAATTTTTGGCTCCCCATTAAAAAAGCTTGCCCACCACTAATTTAAAGCATCAAATAAGAAAATATTTATTAGCAAATATCACGATTAGATAAAAGCAGGACGGTTTTCTTCCCAGAGTTTGGATTATTATCCGGGATACGATCCAGTTCATGTAAATATCGAATCAATGAGTCGTAAATGATCATATAGAACGGTATGCTGGATCTCAAAATTTTCCAATGACTAATATCGGTGAGAACAGACATATTGTAAGGTTGGCTCTGCAAAATCGCACACACCATCGTGCACTAGGGGTAATCATGGATCATCCACGAGTCAGGAAATAGTATTGTCTGCACGATATTCCCAGTATGTATTCATACATTGCTACTACCTTTTGAAGTGGAGTTTGAAAAGGCCAGCCCAGTGGCCGAAGGCCACTTTGAAGCATGTTAATATCTAATGTGTAAATTGACTTGTGGCAGAACTTATCTTTGACAGAGGACTATATTTATGTGTCACAAAGAGAAAACTGAAAAATTCCCAACCATCTATCCCAAAGGTATATGCAGAAGGCAAAACAGCTAACTTATTTCATGTTCTTTAATAGTAGCTGGAATCTAATTCGAAATTTTATGCTTCTAAGAGTGATGTCTTATCATTAGGCCTCGATGAAGTCTTACGATACAATTTTGACACTATATAACGGATTACCTTACGGCCAGGGACCGTTGTAAGGCATTTTAGTCGTACGATTTTCATTATTAGGCATTTTAGCCAGATAAAATGACTTCAGGGAAGACTTTTCATTGATAGTGAACTATATTCACATGTCTCAAGGGAGATCACCCGGAAAGGAATCTTTTCCTCTGTTTTTCTTTTCATTGTAGCACTGAGGCTAGGAAATAGCGATTGAGTTGCTCAATGTCATCATTTCAGGCGAGTCCCATTTCATTGAAAATTCTGATGGCTTTATTCGGTTTGAAAACTCCAAAGAAAATGCTCTTTGTCTAGATGTATTTGATATTGTGATAGAGGGTCTGAAAATAGGGCAGCCATTAAATATACGATACACACATCTTATTCAAATAGACGGCAACTTGAAAGGCGACCCATGCATTTCTTACATGTTAAGGTGGTTCCCTATTATCGAAGCCTGAAAAATTCCATCTTTCAATAAGATAAGGCAAAAGCACAAGTTTCATGTGATGTTCTTACCTTTTTCGATACAGAGACTATGTGACTCTTGTTCTGGCCTGAACGATTCCCAGACCTCTCCCTAATTGAAAACATCTAATCACGGGTTGCTGGGAGACTGAGCCACACCTCTCTAACTATTACGTATGATAAAGTGTAGCATAGAATTGAAGCAGTGTATAAGGAGTTATCAATTTCTGTAAACTATCTTCAGTTTGTATCCATGTCTAACTGGATAAATGCCCTTTTAGATGCTTAAAGTGGCAATTGTTTCAATTGATTTGACTCTCCCGTAATCCCCTAAATTGCATGCAAATTTAATAATTGTAAATTGTATTTCCATACAACACAGAGGTGTATCTACTCATCTATACTATTGGATATATATATATATATATATATATATATATATATATATATATATATATATATATATATATATATATAATTTACTTAGGTTTTTTTCCCTTCTACATTGATTAGATCTGAATATAAATTCCTCTCTACATATAGAGGTTATACATAGGTCACAAAATTTTCACACGAATTATATTATTTGATTTAAACTGTATAATTTTACCTAAATACCACGTTCTAGTACTTACAAATAAATTTTAAAAATGCTTGTCTTGCCTTTAATATACCAACATTTGATTTAATCTGAGAATTTTCGAATTCCTTATAAATTAATATTATTTGTATTAAATTAATTAACAATAATATATTTATGTATCATTATATATACCTTAAATGTACATAGAATTTAATTTCTTTTATATTAAGTAAGGCATATTCAAGTGTAGTCAGCAAAATATTATTAAAATAAATTTCGAATTTCACAAAATAACATATTTCTCGGTATACAAAACAAGCAAATATTAAAAATGTCTAACATTATCCAACCAAAAGCTTTTTGATTGATATATGTATTCGACCATACTTCCATTTCCTCCAAAGAATAATAATCTGCATATTTTTTACTCGAGCATAGAAATCTCTGTAATTAAGATTACTCTTTTGAATTAAGTTGCGATTTATATAATGGAAATAGCATATTTATTTGTATTGAAAGCGATTTCATTTTTAAATAAAAATTTCTTTTGTCAAAAAAAATAATTTTCCTTTTTTTATAATATAAGATATGTTGCGAAACGAATTTTGTTTGTATAACCTGATGTTTTTCAGTACAAACCACCATTTACCCATTTACTTATTTTTTAGAAAATACGTTGTACGCAAGATTCAGGAAAACACGCAAACAACCTCATTGACAGATGATGACTTAAAATAAAACAGAAAGCTATTCTCAATTTCTTTTATTTTTATAAATATTTTGTTGTCATAAATCAAACGCTATCTTTTGTTATTATTAAGATTTTATATGATCGAATATATCGTTCTGTTTTTCATATACTATCCTTATTCTTTATTATATAATATCTCCAAATACTGTTCGTTCCATACACTGACTTTATTTTTTTGAATACGTGAGTATGTCTCACTTTCTTTCAACTATTAATAAATAATCGAAAGAATTTTAATTTTTTGCGGAATTGTGCTCTAGTTAGGATATTTTGAATTGTAAATTAAGTATCGATATTTGCAATTAGGATGCTTATAATATTTTTGGTTACTTTATATATATATATATATATATATATATATATATATATAGAGAGAGAGAGAGAGAGAGAGAGAGAGAGAGATGAACACATACTATCACACAACAATTAGCATAAATATCTATCTGGCAATAAAAAAAGGTTTTAACAGAATTAATGTAATTAGAAATAATTCACTTTAATTATTATTTAATATGTGTTTTGCAATTAATCTTACTTGTTACTTACACCTCGTTCATTCAAAATCAAATCCCATTTTAAATCAGCTTTCTGGATTATGTTTTCGTGTATAACTTTGTGTGTGTGTGTTATAAAATTTTGCTAAGTTTTTTGGGCATTTTTTTAAATTTGTTTTTTTAAGACTTTTATATTAGTTATGAATTCGAAATTTGAAATTACATTTGGGGTATACTGCTAAATTTATTTTCTATTCGTAATATAATAGTATCAATTAGAGTGTTGAAAAACATTAAATTTCTCTTCCAGATATTCTATAACTTCATCTTTTGTCATTTCCAATTTTTTCCCCCCGCCTTAAGAAAATGAAAATATTCTGAAATATTAAAGTTATGTGCTTAACAATTTTATTCTAAAAATGGGTTATATATTTTTTTAAAATTTATATAATTTCAGTTTTAGTTTTATTGATTAAACTAAAAGCCGAGTCAAGGAAAATTGTTTTTGCTCAAAATAGTTTTATTGACAGTGTTACATTTAGAATATGGTTACAAACTACTGTTTAACATGTAGTAAATGATTTAACTTATATAGAATCCATTAAACATTAAGCTTCGGATTTTGATACAGCATCGCTACTTACATCAATTAGTTCTTCAAGGGCATTAAATGTTCGTTCAAACTGCGTATTCATTATTTTAATGGAATTTATTTTGGCTTCCCAATGGGTGTTGTTTATCACGATGGTTTAAAAGTATGTTTAGATACTCTTGTAGAATTTCCTGACTTTATGAAGGAACTGACAGCCGAATGATTAGAGCTCTTCTTTTGGTTTAACAGTTCGTGGATTCGATTCCCACCATTGAACTTTACAAAAGTTTGTTATTAGCCATCGAAATTAGAAAAAAATTGTTGCTTGACAAACTTATTTTCTTCGTATATTTAGAAAATAGGAAATATAACCATTAAAATATCACCAAATTGTTTAGTAATATATATTGCATGGATTGGCATCACAAACTACTAAATGAAAATGGTGTGATTGGCAAAACATATAAAATTGCATGAAGGCTTGGATCACACAATTATTCCAAATGCAACCTCTTTAAATTTCCTTTTCATGTTGATACCATTGCTGTAGCCTGATCTGTATAGTTTATAATATCTAAAGCAAGTTCCCTTGTTCTTTTTATTAGAGTTTTCCCTAATCTTCGTTTAATAATACCAGTTAAAAGATTTATTTATACTTAATTTTTGTCTTTAAAACTTACTTACTTTAAGGAAATCTCATGGGGAATATCAAAACTACAATCCATTTGGCAGCTAATAAACGTTGGCATTTAAATATTATACCCTCAGAAAAAGAACAAATTTCAACTATTATTAAGTATTTCAAGCATTATTTGAAATATGATTTTGGTCATTTTCCATATAGTGTACAACCAAATGGTCGAAGGTGGTTGAAGGCGTTTTGATATATACCGCATAAACTAACTTTTCATTGGTAATGGGCCGAACTCAACTGTCTGAAGTTTGAAAATCGAAAAGTGCAAACCGCCCATTCAGAAAGTCATGTATGTGAAATGTAGAAACGAACATCATCTCAGCTGTTCAATGGTTCAATATGAACAATGGATATTATTCTCTGAACAGCGCTGAACTCCCAATTATTATTTATCTTGCATATTTGTATTATTTTTCATAATGGAACCAAGAAATTTTGTATGTATTAGTCTAGAAATATTGTGACCAGGATTTTGTGACAGCAATTTTTACAAATCTATATCTGAAATTATTCAATCATGGCCTGTATTGCAAACTTTGTAAATATTTTCCCACTTTATTCTTTACAAATATTAACGACTTATTTTAATTGTTATTAAAATCTTGTATACTCGATTTGTAATTTTTGATTTTTCTCATAACATAACCTAGAAATTTTGTATATATTAATATAGAAATATTGAATCCAGAATTTGTATTAGCAATTTTTACCAAACTTTATTTGAAATTATATAAGCATGGCCTCCAGTTTGTACTAAACATGTAGTTTTCTTTTGTAAACTTATGTATAAAAGAGTTACCTTGTGGGCAAGCTGCCATGTCGTGATCCGGATACCGAATTGACATCCTGACCCCTTAGAACCTCATGGCATAAATTAGAAAGGATATATATAAGAAATATAAATTTAGAATTTTAATTCCCGATCTAGATCAACAGGTGTTAGTTATTTTTCTCAAAATTTTATAGGAGATATATGCAGGCAGCACGGGTACTTTGTCTGCAAAACAGACAAGCCGTAATGGTCCGTAATCCACTTTTAAATGTAGAACTTCTTCAAATTATCCCTAATTTGTAAAAAAAAAGAGACCAACATAACAATCCTCAATCCTAACTTTGCTAACAAAAAGTGAAACGTTTGCAAATTTAAGAACATAGCTAATTATATTTAACATATATACTTATCATACGTAATTAATATTTAGATACTTAAAAAATTATGTTCTTCATTAACATTGCCAGACTTGTAGATGAATGGACAATGTTCTGATTTTTTGCTCAACAATTCGTGGGTCATTTCTCTCACTAAGCATGAATGTTAACAGAGTAGTTAAGAAACTATTTAAAAATGTATTTCCCAATTGAATTACCTTTTTTACGCAAAGTGAACATATTGCGACACCAACTAAACCTTGTGTTCAACATTAAAAATATTTTCGATACGAATGGAAAATTTGATTTTTTATTGTTAAACAAGGAAAAGATAATTCTGTTTAAGTGATTTTTATGAATATATGTCTTCATAATTTATAATAATTGAATTTATAAAAGTTTATAGATGTATAATTTTATCATCCATCTAAATTATTTTTTTCTTGCAATTTGCATTAAAAAATATTTTAAGTTTGAAAACAATATTAGTCAATATGAAGGGGTAAATAAGTACTTGAATATACAGAGTATCTAAGAATTTTCAAAATTAAAATTATTTATACCTCTAAATCAAGAAATTTGAGTATAAAAGTGAAAAAAAGCTATAAGTCATTGAGAATGATGAAATATAATTTTTTCAAGTAAAAAACTGAAAAAGAAAATATATATCGAAAAATAAGATAATGCTTATTACACTGGATTCTGATAAGCATATAAAAAGGAATATATTTTGATACAATTTTCATATAAATAAACTATTTAAAATAAAATGTGCAAAATGATCATGTATATTCTTATATCGTAATTTTTTGTTTTTTTTTACAATAAATAAAATTGCTCAATTTTTGTATGTGTTTCTTAGTTACAATAGCTGGTAGAAAAAGATTAAATATTTAAAATTTTCCGAAAGAAATCAACTGAAATTTTTAACTAAAGTATAATGTAAATTACGAGAGTAAGCAATATCATATATAATAGAAATCCAAATGCTAAAAGTAATACCATGCATATTTAAACCTTTGAAATGAAAACTTTAATTTTGAAAGTTGGTAATGTTGACAAATCTGGAAATTGAAATAAATTTAATTGAATTGAAATAACAAAAAACACAAACAGGAAATATAATATGTATATTCTACAGACTTTTTCACTATGATAGCGAAATTTTACAAATGGATGAATTAGTCACAAATAAGGGCACTACCAACATGTAAAATGCATTACACAAAATATTTCCAAGGACGCCTCATCTAATTTTTTTTTAAATTTAAAGAGTTTCTTTTTTTTTTATAGAAGCTATTAAATCTTTAAATTAATTTATTTGTAAGCAATTGAGAACTTGAGGGATTATGTCCTTTGCTAATGTACTAGGTTTATGTCTTAATACAGCCAAGTAAAGAAAGAGTATTTTATTTTGGCTTTGGTAGGAGTAGGTGCTTGGGAGTCTTCCGGATTTCTTTCCAAATTACATGTAAATATGGTTCATTATGAATAAATAGTTCTCCAGGAAGATTCCCTATTGTAGATATTAAAAAAAACCCTTAAGATTGTCAAATGTTGTTAATCGTTAATCAGTGGCACTTTAGTTAAATTAAAACTGTTTCACTGTATTGAGCTAATGATGCAATACATTTCATTTCATATATTTTGTATAAATAATATGAAAATTTTAATTTCACTCATTTGCAATAAAAGAAATTATAGAAATGACGGTCTTTAAAATACTTAACCCAGGTTTTATTTTATTTGCTACAAAAACTATAGAAAATGATAAAACTTCCAAATATATAAATTATTTCAATTGTATGTTTACTTTATTAGGCTAAATCAAGCATGATTCATGGTACATTTAAATCAAAGATAACACTTTCTAGGCATATTACTGATTATTTAACTTTCTTCGAAAAATTGCTGTCTGTGTTGTAAACGTTTTCTCAGATAATAAAATTCTTAAAAGGATTAAAATATTTAGTATTGACTAATTCTCCACTGCATAGTCTTCGAAATGGAGTATTTCTGGCTCGATTATAGCCATCATTTAATAGCAAGGCCATCATTTAATAGCAAGAAAGGGATATAATTCTTCTGTATGTATGTCTGTCAGCGTAGATGCTTGAGAATTTTCTGAGATTTCTCTCATGTGACATGCGAACATGACCCACAATCTATGAAAAATCTTTCTAGAAGTTAATACATGGTTGACGTTCAAATGCATTACACATGCACATCACGGATTTTGGTTATTAAATTATTCTCTACAAGGTGTCAAAAATGTGAAGTTAATTATTTTTATAGATATACAATTCATGACATGATACTGTTGTACAAAATCCATTTTTTTTAATAGTACTAGATACTATTTATTTCAATGGATAATCAATAAATTTCACTAAAATATATGTATTCAGAATTTTTAAATTTAAAGCTAGACATCTTTTAGCAATAACCATTGATTTAACGGTAGAGAATTTCCAAATTCAAATAACTTTCCAGTTGCCATGTCATGATAATGCAGTACATATAAAGCAAAATTTGATATTTCTGATTGTTGTCTAATATTTATTACATATTCTTTCGCCTATTTTAATAATTTTGGAAAAAGAAAATACATTTGAGAAAAAAATTAAATGTAATAAATATTCATGTGTTTTTGGCAAAGAAAATATATCATTCGGTGAAAGATGTTACTTCGGTTGCTAAATATAGTTCAATAAAAAACAAACTTGAATTTTTCTAATTTTTTTATTTCGAGCTATATAAAAAAAATCACGAAATACATATATATATAATAATAATAATAATTTCATAATGTACATGGTTGCTCAAAAAGCTTAGAAAATATTCCTTCACAACGAACAGATTATCATAGGAAAGAGATAATATTTCACAAAATAGTTCACACTGTGCAGAAAATTGGAAACCACAAATTGTGTGTTCTGGAAGTGCACGGTAATTGACTCGAAGCGATTTTAGTACCGTGTCCTGTGATGCTATCTTTCAAATCAAACAATGTGGCGACAAGAGTCTTCCTCACCACGAACCCCACCATAAATCATCCCCTCAGTCACGGTCCGAGGGCTTGGTGGACAAGTGGTGGGAAAAGAAAGGCTAATCACGCAAAGTTCTCTGCTAGTATCATTTTGGCTGGGAAGCTGAAACCCAATAAGAGAGGGCGGTTCAATATATATGGCTGTACAGATTGAAGATATCTCTATTGAATTGGCACCATAAAATTTAACACCTAGCTGCCTATTGCACTGAGTTCATTTAGTACTATTCCTTTGGCGTCTATGGATGATGGAACTTGGAAAAATAAGCGGATTTTTATTATATAAAACATACTATTAAAAATCCGCTTAGTTTAGTGACGATAACTATTGTTCTATAATAATAAGATATGATTTATTCTTTTTCAAATCAATAGTTCTCAACATCTTAAAATTTGCAATTTATTATTAGAAAGTAAAAATATTTCGCGATTCTCATACAGATATTTTAATCGCGATATTTGACATTGGAAATAATAAATTTTTTTAATGCATTAATCCAATACAATATTTGACCTAGTTTTCGCAATAGTTTATTGTGAAACTGTTGATATAACTATGTGAAAATTATCTTTTATCCTTATTTATTAATATGAGCAAATTACTATTTCCCATAAACTTTAATTTTATTGCTAAGCACATAAGCAGAAACAATCGCGTTTTAAAAACCAAATGCCTGCTGATTATAAATGCAGTAGATTTAGTTTGTTTATCTCTCTATTTTTTCAGTTTTTGCAAACGAGGGCTGTGTCGATTTGCATTATACAGTTAGAAAATTCCCAGCCATTGTGAGCATCAGTTTACTTTCTGCCAGCAATCCTAGAGTAAGGCTCTAGCAGTTAGGTAGAAGCTGCTGAAGATTTAGAAGCAAGGACTAAGTAATTTAGGAGAAATAATTTAGAGCACGGACTTCGTTGTTTAGAAGTAAGAATCAAGCAGAAGACCCCAAGAATTGATTTCCAGACCTCAGAGGTATCATTTCACTTATAGAACATTGTGTCTACGACCTATTTAATGTGCTCAGCAGCTTTTAGTAAACATGATGATCTTCATTTAAGTCTGGATTAGAACTCACCACCTTCTGATAAAAACGAATTATACCCTACCTAATCAGGTCTCTCCGAACTACTGTTGTTGCCCCAGTATATTTCCTTGTAACTAACCTATAGTTAGGTGGAGTTTCCAGAAGCAAGATGATAATTTTTGTAATTTAGAAGCTGGCACCAAGCAGAAGACGCCACAATACTTGACTTGCCACACCAGAGATATCATCTTAGTTGGAAGACATTGCGATCATGACCTATTTGACATGCTCCTGCCACTTTTTATGAAAGTGAGGTACCATCGATTAAGTCGGTATTCGATGTCACTACCTTCCTATAATCAAAACGACTATAAACTTCCACGTCCCAGGCAGGAGTTGAAGCTACGTACTGCTGCATTGAAAGGCAGAGCATTAATCATTGAATAAATATAACGTATGCTTTTGATATTAATTCTTACCAATAATTACAATTAGATCTCCAATGATATATTATTATTCAGTTTCGCTTGTTAATTTTTTCTCATAAGCATTACTTTGTCTAAGATTTACGGTTTGGAGTGGTTTCTCATAATCATTACAAAGATCATTAAGAGGAGTGAGATGAAGTCGCGAATTGCTGATTCGAAGTGTTTCCTTCTTCCATTCTTCTAATCAATTTCAAACAAATAAAATAGAATCGAATTGGGCCAGAATAAATAGTTATATGTTCGTATCAGTCACTGTTATAAAAAGAAAAAAAGCTGCCTTTTTTTTTTAACTTTTCTTATTAATCTTTTGAAATTAGTAAATAGGAATTTCTTTTTTTCTGACTTAGCTATAATCACGTGTTAACTGTAAAATAAACATTACAATTAACATGAATTATATCAATTTATATATCAATCACACAATTTATTGTATTAATTTCTCAATAAAATGATAAACATTAATTCATTATAAATATTTTTGTGTCTAATAATAATAGATGTTGATAATAATAGCTGAAAAATAAAGAACAAAGATTTATTAGGAACAAATAAATATTGGTGAAAAAAAGATCTCACGAACAATTTGTAATGAAAATGTTAAAATAATTTCCAGCTTCTTGAAAATATGTTCAAGTAAAGGATTTCATGAATGGGTACTATATTTATATTCTATGAATTGATTTTTTTTTATTCTACAGTTTTATCTCCTGAAAAAAGCTATAAAAGTCAATTAATTTGTTATATCCAAATTATACATTAAGAAAAAGACAGGCAATAATTACTTAAGCTGAATCGAAATTTTTAGGATATACAAAGTGCCTATAAAATATTGGATATATTTTGTGATGTTCAATATTTCATAAAAAAATATGAAGATGCATTTAAATTTATAACACTAATGACTAGATATATTCAAAAAATTTTAAGACCCTTGTCAATAGACTTCCACATGTGCGCCGTTTGTCGAACTAAATATATCAAGATAGAAGTCTACTTCACATATGGGGAAACATGTCAGAATTTAGGCGCAATTGCTGCTGAAATACTGTCTTTTAAGTCATCAATATTCGACACTTTAGTAAGTAATATTTAATCTGTCTGTATCATTCTGATTCACCTGGATTTAATTGGATTTTTATTATAAAAACCACTTATTTTAATTTTTTTTTTTTTTTTTTTTTTTTTTTTAAATTTTTAGTGAAATATTTATTATGTTATTTCTTATAATGGGAATTCTGTAAATGTTTTATCAATGATATTTTACTTCTGTTAAAATTGTAAACTCGAACATTAGAACTCTACTGAAATACAATATTGCCCTTTAGTTTTTCAAAATACGTGGCAATTCTGTCACAACCAGGGTGGAGCAACACCTGAAAATTCAAGGTACAGAGTTGGTGCTCCGTCACATATATCTGTGTCTACGTCTATAATGTTTTTTGCGAAAAAAAAAATATATATATCAGTTTATTAGTCAATCTGGGTGAACAAGAAATTGAGCTCAATCGATCTTCCTGTTAGAGTGTAATCACATACTATAAATACCACATTCAATCTAGAAAAGGAATTAGTCACTAATTTACAAAAGAATAACTATACATGTATAGAAAAAAGAAATCATTTATGAAAATTTTCATAACGTAAAATATATCTGAATTATTCTATGAATATATATTAGTTTGGGGAAAAAGAAATCCATTATTTTTACGTAAACTTTATGTAACTTCTTTTGGATTCACTTTGTGAAAAGGTTTAAAACAGCTTTCATGTAGATTTTAGGTCTTGCGCGTTACGACTGCTGACATGCGGTTAACTTCGATCATATTTGATATTTTATAAACATTTTCGACGATGCTGTATCCACATGCGAGGTGCATCTCTAACATCAAAAATATCCGAACGGAATCGACGAATCAAAAATTGTACGTAACTGGTTGTTACAGTTTTATATAGGACGATAAACACCTTTCACAATTTTAGCCACCCGGCTATATTTTTCGCCGTTGCAAGAGGAAAACGAAAATGTATCGAATTTTCTGTTTGCTGTCTTCCATTTTTAAAACCTTGTACTCGTAACTGAATTAATCAAACAAAAATCCGCAAGAGGATATTTTAGAGTCGAATGTCACCTTTCTAACGAGTATAAATCTGAAATTGTTTGATAGATACCTCATTAGATATCGATCCCTACGGACGTCTACTGAAAAAATAATGGATTACTTTTTCCCCAAACTAATATTACACGTGCGTGTGTTTTTATTATTATTTTTTAATTATGAAACATGAAAATGTATCCAACATTTTATAAATATATCCCATGTAATAATTAACAATATAAATTTTATGAACAACTAAAAGCTTTAGGACTATATTAAAAACATAAAATTTTACATAGTACATTTTCATATATTATTAAGGCTCTTCAGCTTGAAGGAAAATGATGAGCTTTTGTAAGCTTATTTAAGCTGAAAAAAAGTACTAACTAAATAGAGATTTATTAACTTAAAAAAATCTAATGTTTTCCAAAATATTGAAAACCGACAATTAAACTGGAAAAGCACAAATAAAATATTACAATCTGAAAATTAATGACAAAGTTGAATGCTGCTTAGAAAACTGATTCGCGTTTTAAAATTGCTTAAATAATAAGAAAAAAGCTTATTTTTCTCTTTTTTTTTTAAATAATTGTTGACTGATAGACTTTCTTTCGTGACATAAAGCTGCCAAATAATAATATCAGTTACTAAAATTTATAGGAAGAATAAAATTGCGAATTCTCTTGATGATGAACACTAATCTAATAAAATAATTTGTTGTTTTAGTGAGATAACAATTCATAAGTGAATCATTTTCATTTTCTGGAAATATTTTAATCAGTTTCCTTAATTTCTGCACGATTTAGCAAGTTTTAGGAGCTATGTATTTAGATGTATTCACTGAGGTATAGTGCGACCTTGTAATTTGAAAACTCTATAGAATGTGGTAGTCACCAGGTTTAATCCTTACCACTGTTGAACAATGAAAAACAGATCCTGTGACTTTTATTATTGAACGAGGATCTGTCGAGACCATGTATATCTTTTGGAATGAATATTTAAAAGTTGTCCAGGTTTCTTTCCTAGTGGTAATAGGTAAGTACTTGAGGTAAGTACTTGAAGTAATAGGTAAGTACTTGAGGAAAATTCCCACTATACTGTAAAAGGCAGAAATAATTTAAGTATCTTACATCTTTCTGCTACAATAAACTAAATGTGGTATGACGGCACATCAGGGAGCCAAGGCTTCAATGCCCATGACAGGGACGTTTGCTTCACACCCCAGATCCCTCGGTCAGGTGGTCCGATTAAAGTTTAGTTTCCAAGTGCTCAGTTTTATAGAACCACTGAAGGGATGAAGGCTGAGACATCATCCTGCTACCGTTAGATTATATGTGGTGGAGCAACAGATAAAATAAGGTACAGACTAGGTGCTCCGTCAGGTATGTCTATGTCAACCGTTAGGTTACAAACGAGGTTGTGTCAGTATATTTTAGTTTTATTGAAATATTGACTGTATAATTGATTCTTAAATTGTTTATTTTATAATAAATAAAAATACTTTTCATTTCGCTGGCGGAAATCTTGCCGAATCGACATTTTTGGAGACAAAACATAGGAACCACAGATATAAATAAATGTATTAACTTTTAATTATAATTTTTATTTTGAAAATATAAACACTTTGACATTGTTTAAAAAAGTGAGGATGGTAAAAAAGTACAATTTGCAATATTTTGGTTACGGTTGCTAGAAGCATTCGATGACTTTATTGCCTGCAACTGCAAAATGAAATAGTAGTGATGAATCAAAAAAACTTTTTAGAACGAATCACATTTTTTGGTAATAACTTGGACTTTTGATAAAATAAAAAAATAAAAATAAGATTCTAGCTGATATAGTTGTAACAAATTTATATAACAATAAAATTTGGCAGTTGCGATAATAAAATAAGGCGGCCAACTAGTTTTGAAAACATGCTGGTGAAAATGTTGTGATTGGTGATTCTTTCTTTGAGATCGGAAGTAGCATTTGGCGACTTTATCGCTCTCGCTGATGAAATGAAATGAAAAATTTATATTGAAAAATGAGAGAAGACATTCTGTACTATTTAAATCATTAACATAAAAATAATTTACTCTTACTAAACTATAATGGAATATTAAACTACAATTTACAATAAAATGCTACAAATAAAAAAATCACTAACACTATTGCATAATTTCTCGATCGACGACGTAATATTGAAAAAAACCATGTAATGAGAGAAATAACTTCATATTTTGTTTTTCAGGTATTAAAACAAATAAATGATATACACAGTTTATTTTGATGTCTTTTCTGTTATCTGTTGCTATTTTTAAAAGAAATTAAAGTTGTTTATCTTATACTCCAACCATCTACAGAATTGCTTATTTTTCACATTTTTAAGCTTTTTAATTTTTTCCATAAAGTTGTACACCCTAAATGCATTTCTTTTCAGCACTTCTTTCCATTTACAAGTTAATTATCTTAAAAACCAATTCGTTTTTTTTTTCCAAGAAAAAAATAATTTTATTACTGTGTCGAAGTTCTATTTTCAGTTTTTTACCCGTAGTGTTTTTTTACACTACAAGAAAAAGCTGTAAATTGTTATTGTGTAATTTACAATGTACAATTTCGTTGAAATTTTCCCACTGATATCGATTTTCAAGTGGTTTTAACTAGAAAGGAAAAAAAGATATTTCCATCCGAAAAAAAAGAGTGGGTTACTATTCCAGTCAAGCAGGGACCAAGAGGGGTGTGGAGGTGCAGTAAAAGATACAAATTAGGGGAAGTGACCCCTAAGGAATTTCCCTTTCTAGTGGGTAGGTAAGTAACCTCACTTGTTTATCCAATAGAATTTCGTTTATTTGAACGAAATTTTCTGAAAATTACCTTAAAAACATAGCCATTATTAAAACTGAGAGCGTGTTAAAAAGAGAATTAGATAAAGGAATTAATAAGAAAAAGAGGAAATTCATATTGTAAAAATTAATCAGACACGCACGTTACACGTTTAAATAATCCCTTTATTTCGAAATAAATTTTACATAAATTTACAGAAAAAATGTAATTAAAAAAATTCAGTGAAAATTTACAGCCTTACGAAAAATACTTCCAGAGCATTTCGTTAGTATGTTTTTTTAAGGTAGCTCTTCAAAAATGTTTTAATATTGTCTTCCTTTATAAGATTTGCCTGTTTAAATCAAATGAAGAATATTAAAACAGACACATTTTCATTTCTAAACTATTTCAAGGAAATTTGTTTAATTTTCTTTTTAAAACAATTTTATAAAAAATTTATGTGGAAAACTTTTTAAACATACTTTTCTGTATATATAGATAGAAATTTATATAATAAAATAATTTTTCAGCCTTCGATTATAGGCTGTTTTATTAATATGTTTTTTTAAAGTATTCCCTCGAAATAAGTACTAGAATTTAATTCAATTTATAATAGAAAACCTGTTTTTGCTTTAATTACTCTAAGTCTGGTTAATGTTCACTTATACTCCTCATTGCTGTTAGTTGGTAGAATCTCTGGTCTTGGTACAAGGAAATACACTGGCTTTCACTCACTCAAGATGGCTAAAAATAGGATGGTAAACATTATTTAAATCTCATCAAAAAGTTAATTTGTGCATATTCTTCTTTAATACACCATATTTTTCAAAGAGTATTAGGTTATTTCTTTATAATAGAAATACAAAATTCATTGCTAACGTATTATTCGGTAATTGACTTTGTACATTCCATTACAAAATGAATTGTATGTGATATATAATAAACTTTCCTTTCGCTTTTATTTGAACAATCTAAATTAGAATGTATTATAATATAATTATTCGAATGTTTTTTTTTTTTTTTTTTTTTTTTTTTCGAAGTGCATTTAATTATTCTGTGGTTATTTCCTTCAACACCGACTTCTTTTTCTACTCGCTTAAATACTGACTTCAATAGAAAGAAAATGGATTTATATATATAATTTGCACACTAATTCTTGTGTATTAGGTGTTGCGTAGTTTTGCATTACAAAATCTTTTTCCTTCGAGACTGTCTTTCGACACATTTTTCCTCTTTCATATATACATTTATTTTTTGAGTGTTTCCATATAAAATGATCACTGGAATGAGAACATACGATGGACTCGAAGGGTGTTCAAATGCTCTTCGAAGATAATTTATTTTTCTTTGCAATATCCTTCAACACGAGAATAATTCATATCAGAATAGACGTTTCTCGTCCTATATGCTGCTTTTCTTCGCCAAAAACACTAATTTGTATTTATTCGGAAAGAAATTCCAAGAAACAATATTTTTGATATCAATTAGCTAAAAGTTGTAATTTTTTTAACGTCTTCTATTCTTATTCAAACGTCTCTGAAAATTATTATTTTCTGGGATGATTCTTCATGAAGTCGGTTGTAATTACGTGTCACAATGGAGTACAGTATGGGACAGTAGTACATTCACTCGAAGTAATAGACAGCCAAACGTCGAAACCTGTTGTAAAGCCTTCCACTTATTATTGTTTTTGGGCAGACATCATAGGCAGTTAGATAGATTCACGTTTCGTAAGGGAATATTTAGGAAAACGTCCAAGCATCCACCTCGATAGATCTGTTGTTGTTGCTTATCCCCCTGATGCAGGAGAGCCCACACCAGGTCCAGAATATCTGGCATAGGGTAGTATGCAGCTTCTTTTTTGGAGAACCACATGGGCAGAAGACTGACTTGACTTCTGAACACACATGCCATAGGAACCCTTTTATAGGGTAGCAACCATTAATACTCCATTCATACAAGGGAAAGACAAAGACAGGATAGAGAGCGAGAAAAAGTACATCCATGCCTGAACCGGTATTCGAACCCAAACCTCCCTATTCGCAGTCAGGTATGCTAACCATTAGACAGAGTAGGCGGCCCGATAAATGAACTTATATAAAGCAGGATTTCAACATTCAATTTCCAAATGCTTAACTGTGGCTCAAATATAACCCGCTACTCCTTTTATTCTAAAAAGTTTCATCTCCGAAAAGAGGTATTATAATATTAGATCATGATGCACTTAAGAAATGGTATTTGAAAATCCTTAAAATAATAGTGGGAATTTTTCCAATGATAACCTAGTTTTTTTTTTACAGTGAATTTTTACTTTTTTGTGTATCATTTTAGTATGAGATGGATTTTCAACTTTTCCATTTCCATTTGTAAACTTCTTGTACTATCAGCATACTTTAAAACAGTAGATAAAGTGTAACGATAATCAAGATAAGAATTCAATCTGTGATAAATTTCAAAAGATTTCTAATGTGAATTAACTGATGTTTATTTATCTACAACTACACTAGGTACTTTCATTTCATTCATCACATTAGTGACTGAATAAAGAAACATAGATTGACAAATCAATCTACAAACAATCATTTGAAGCAATTTATTTTATTCTGAAAACATAATTTGTAGCAATTAAAAGAAAAGTTAATAAAACTGGACATTAGGCAATCCATTTTCTCTTGCAAAGATTCATAAAAGTGATGGAAATGCAATAAAAAGCATTTACTATGAATATTAAATAATTGAAATGAATAAGTGCTTAGAAAGAGTTTATATGGATAATTGCCAATAGCAAAATGACTAAATAGGAAAATGAATCAAATTTCAAGGATAGCCCAAACTACATTGAAGTCGAAATCATCACATTTATTCCAACTCCTTGATTATTTATTATTTAACCTATTATATATAAGTGAATTCCCCATCTCCATATAAAAAATATTGCTTTGAATCAGATTATGCAAAAATCTCAAATAAAAAAAAAATTAAAAAAGTAACTTTTCCTCTATAAAGAATTCGTTCATGAAAGTCTAATAAATCGAATTTATTGCTAGTTAATTAAAATGAAGTATGAAACAGTAAGTATAATTATCTAGATGGCCATGATTTCCAGTGGAAAGCATGTATATAGCTTTCGGGAAAAAATTGTGATTTCAAAAATAACGGTATTTGTTATTTTCAACGATGATCATTGTTTACTTATTGCTTTGCTCGAAACATTACCTTTATTTACAAAATGAGGTTCCAGCGATAGATCAATTAGAAACAAATGGCATGAAGTACAGTATTCTTGCTATTTTCCTCCAGGCGCAAAGTTATTAAAGAGTGATTTAATGATTCCCTTCATTCCCAAAGCTTTTCCGGCCATCAGCACACTGGAAAAGTGACAATGGGAAACATTTTGGAAAAAGAGAGTTTTGGAAAATCGACATTCCGGACGAAAGCTCAATAATCTAATGGGCTTTCTAATTGACCATGAACAACTTTTCTCTTGGATGAAAATAGAAGAAATTTTGCAGTCAGAAAGAATCTTACCTAACATAAGAAATTGGCAGAAAACCAAGTAAATGACTTTTCCAAGCATTTACTTAGCCTCAGACTTTGATTTTCCCTTTTAAGCCCAATACTATTGTTCATCTATAATGGGCAATCGAATTTTATTTAACTTCATTTTAATTAAAATTTTTCAGACGGAGCACCTGTTTTTTTTTAACATTCATAGCTCATGTTTTATTTCTTTTACCTATTTTTTCTTTTTGTTTATTTCTTGTTTAGAAGGCCTTAACAATCTCTTGTTGTTATTCTAATAAAACTAGCAAATAAGTTATCCAACAACCTCTACCTAAACTGGTAAAGCTCATCCCGATCTTTGAATAGGGTAGTCTGCTGGCGTAAAACGTAAAACAGATTCGATGCAGTGGGTAATAATACTTTTTAGGTATTCGAAAAATATTACACTCTAGAGATGTAAAAAGAAGTGAAAATCTGATGCCTTACTTATTTTTTCACTGCTTCTCGTTGCGACAATTTTAAAAAAGATGAAAGAGTTACGACTCCGTTCTAGAAGCGAGTAAAGTTCTAGAACAGCGTACATGGTGGCATAAGTAATTTAGAATTAATTCAAAGAGGTGTCTAAAAATATTTCAAATTATGTAATCAAAGTTGTGAAATAAAATATTCTGTTTAAAGTTTTAGCCCTTAAACTTATTGAAATATTCTGTTTCAATGAAGCTATAGCTTTTATTAAAACAGTTAACTTTAATAACTCTATTATAAATTAACCATAAACCATGATACTAACTTCGTTTTCAATTATACCCCGGATAAAAATTGGCAAACAGATTAAGAATTTTATTTATATCAAATACATTAGATTAATTTAGGAATTAACTTAATTCACATATAATTTATAAATTTATTAAATAACTATAGAAATTAGTAATGCCAGTTTATGAATAAATATGATATATACCATTGTCGCAAAGTTTTGAATCCTCATTATCAACGAAATAATCAGCCGATTTGGTACTTAAATAATAATTAATAATATAGTTTTCAATTAAATTGTTCGCAGTTCAAACTTTTACCCTGGGTACAAATGATTGGAATTGTTCTACATCCATTTTAAATTGCAAGTCTTGATTAAATTAGTCCTCATGTGCAACAAGTAATCGTTAAAGCATTTTGTAAATGAGGCTATTTTATACAATTGAAACAAAAGCAAATATATGAAATAATTATAATCGAATATATGTGAATAGGTATTGATTTTAAATATATAAGTATTGAAATTAATTCTTTTTATAATTAAATAATAATCTGAAAATAATATTGTTCGAAAGTTTTGATATGAAAAATAATTAAGATGAAATACAACAATAAACCAAATTAGGTTATTCATTAGTTGCTTAGGACTGAGTTATGTATGATAACATGAGAAAGTTCCTTGATGGAATCAGCCTCAACATCAGTACTTTGGATGGAATCCAACGTTTTCCTTTGGATCTCCTTCTAATTTGTTGTTTTAGTCGGGTTGTTTTCTCTTGAAATTGTTAGGCTTTCTTAGTTGGAGAAAATATCTTCTTCTCAGAAACATATTTAGGAACTGAATCATATTATAGACATCAAACAATTACAACTTATTCAAATTTTAAATTTTGTAACACTTGATATGTTATCCTAACAATTTTTCTTATTTTCCTTTCTTTTCCATTCGTTTAGTCATACAACATACACTTGCCAGAAAAAGTCTGCTTACAAACCAACAGTAAACATTCTAAAGAGAATAAAAGTACATTAAAGTGTAAATATTAATTAAATTTTTATATAAATTATTTCTTTAATAATTCCTTAAATATCAGTAACAATTTCAGAAAGATAACACACATTGTTTCAAAGTAATAATATTTATTAAAATTTATACAAAATGCAGTTAAAAAAAATTTTGCGTGCAAATAAGAAAAGTCTTCAAAAAATAACTTTTATGGACTGTCAATTAAACTTTAAAATCTGGTTGGAAAACCTTTATGTCCAAGAATCTCTTCCTATTGTTTAAACATAGAATGAACTAGCTTGGCGTTTTTCGCAAAGGAAATACTATTTTATTCCATCATAGTAACTCTTTTCAGCATATGTTTCGATGGTATGTTATGGTATCGAATCTTGTGTTCCAATAAGTTTCATAAATGTTCAATGGGATTTAAATCTTGTGATTGTGGAGGAGTATGCAACTGATTTTTGATATTATACAACAGCCATAGCTTTAGATTGTGGGCAGTATGTTTTAGATCATTGTCTTGTTGAAAGCCAAAGTCCTCGCTAAGTTTCAAACCTCTTCTTCAAATTTTGCTTTAATATATCTAGATATCCTATATGATCTAAAGTCGAGTCTATAAAAGTTTATCGACGTATTATATTTGCTACCATGCACCCCCAAATCATTAAGCCACCTCCACCATGTTTAATTGTAGACACAAGATTTTGTTTCTCAAAAGACATGCCTTGTTTTCTCCCCACCAGCTTACGTCATTTGTTGCCAAAGATACAAAATTTGCTTTCATCAGATAGTTACTTTTCCTATTTCTCTTATTACTTTTTCCCAAAACTCTGAAGGTTTATTTACGTACTCAGTGGCAAAATTTTAATGTTTTTGCTTATTGACAGTTGAAATATCTGGCTTTCTACGAGCTGCACGGCCATGATAGACAGATTTTTTCAGTATTTTTCCTATTGTATTTTCATGAAAATATTTTTTAAACCTTTCTCTAATATAAATTACAATTTGAGATTCAGTAATCTTTGGATTTAAGCATACGGATTTCAGGATGTATCTCATTTCTTATGAAATCAACTTAAATAGACGGTCACTCCAAGGCTTTGAAATAACAGATTCAAATGACTTCTAATTATTGATCACTCTTTGGATAGAAGAATGAGTTCTTCTAACTATCTCTCCAATTGCTCGAAGAGTTTTACCTTATTTTTTAGTTTTAAGATGATTTTCCTTTCGTCCGGAACAATCTCTTTTCCTTTAGAATCCATTTTAAATCTATTAGTTTGCAAGTACAAATGTATCCTGACAACCAAAGATAGTTTATTTTATTTGTTGTATTACTACAAGAGATTAAATTATTAAATAGTAAAAAACCAATGCAGACAATATATTTCATTTCATACAAGCTCACGGAGTCTAAAATATGAAGATTAATTTCCAAATATCTTTGCAAATGGTAACTACCCGCAGACTTTTTCTGATAACTATTTGTGTAATTTATTATTATTATTATTAAACAATGAGCGTTTTCATCCTGAAATTGTTACTGATATTTAAGGAATTGTTAAAAAAAACTTTAAGTAAAATTAAATTAATGTTGACTTTATAATGTACTTTTATATTCTCTAGAATGTTTACTGTGCGTTTGTTCGCAGACTTTTTCTGGCAAGTGTACTTTACCATAATTCTCCTATATTGCAAACGATTAAGATAATTAAAATTAATCTTGAATGATCTATTGAAACAGTTGCTACTTATTAACTGTAATCCAATCATTCTGATTCTGTGATAGAAACTAGTTTTAATATTTGGTTATCATGATTTTGAACCATAACATGATTTTAAGCCTTTAATTCAGTAACGTATTTATACCAAGTGTTTGAATTTGTTCTTTTAGTTGACTGAAGATAATAAACATAGTCAATCATTTTAATTTCGAATCATTGTTATGTAATGTAGTCGACTTCTCTGCTGTACTCTTTTCACTGTACTTTAAATCAGCATAGAAACATTGGACAGTACAAAACTTTTAATTCCATACAAATATCAGTACGACGATTTTCAGCTGAGTTGAACAATTCACAGTTCCTGAACATTTGAATTAAAAAATTAAAATTTATTATTTTTCACATGCGAGCATAATACACATTAAGTTCATATTTTTCATCATTAGAACAACGATATTATCTTTTATACTTGATAGAAATATTACAGTATGGTACTCCAATTATTATATTCTTAGGTGAATAATAATTAAAAAGTCACGTTATCATCAAAACTCTTTTGTTGAGTTTAACTAGTTAGAAATATAATCTTATCAAGAATAATCATTTATTAAGTTAAACATGATTGAAACATAGTGAGTTGAATTGAATGTGATTTATTCTATTTGATGCAATTAAGATATAGCGGCATCGTAAAACATCATCATTTATTTAGGCACGATCGAAATATTTCTATATCAAGTATCAAATTGATGCGATCTAAACATCATGGCATCATCAAGTATTCATTTACCCAGTCAGATGCAATTAAAATAAATATCATAGTGCTATCAAGTATGATTTTTTACTGAGTTATGCATGATCAAAATATCATTTTCACAGTCTAACGAATGATTGAAATATGTGATATCATTACTTATCATCAATTTTCCTAATTGGACACTATATTAAAACTTGTAAAATATGAATCGATAAAATGCACTCACAATTTCAAAAGTACTTTTGTAAAATGTATCCGATGTTGTCTAAGTATCACCTGAGTTATTAAAAAAAATCATTCCCCACTCAACTAAATAAATCTATATCGAGAATCAGTTTAGATGAGAAAAGAGCAAAATCTATTTCTAGATGAGAGGGAAACAACTGTTCTTTAACAAACCTTTAACAGAGAATGCAAAAGTTTAAGTGAACAAAGATTTCACAATTTGATAAACAGAAAGGTATGGTCAATTTGTGTTTTGTTAATATGAAACTTTAAGAATAATTAAAAAAAAAATTTCATTAATGAATAATAACTTAATAAAATTTTATGTTCAGAATTCATTAATATATACGGTGCTTGTTAAACATAAGTCTTATCATAATTTTAATGCTATATAACAAAAAAATGCATTCTTACATTGGCGATTGAGTGGAATATTGTGGTACAAGTCGTCTTTTTTTCGGCAATAGTTTTTATTTTTATTTTTATTTTATTTTATTATTTTTTTTTAGGATCATTTATAATTGTTGGGATATCTTTTCCTGATCAAGTAATTTTAATTTATATATTGTAAAAATGTTATTTTGAAAACAAGATTGTGGTTCGGTAACGCATTTTCTCAAATTATATTGTGCCATACTGAAAATTGATTGCAATGTTATGTATATAATGAAACGTATATATAGCAGATAGATATAAAATGGAAGAACATATTTTGCGAGTGAAATGCGTTGATATTTTTGTCAGTAAATTTGCAATATATTTAATAAGAAAATCAAACTATAGATCATAATTACCAAAAATATAGAAATATTATGTATCAAAATTTGTTTTTTTTTTTTGTTTTTTTTTTGTTTCTTTATTGGAACATTTTATATGTATATTATACCATTTATATATATCTCAGTGAAAAAAAAAACCCTAAAATTAGGAATTAAAGGAATACCAAATCCTTTTTTTTTGTCTAAAGGGAACAAATTTTCTAGGGTTGAATCTCATGATAGACTATACTTATTATACAAGATAATGTATTTAAAATTACGAAAATAATGTTCGAAAAATAGAAAAGGATAAATATCTTCGAAGCAAAATTTTGTATTCAGTAACAGGAAGTAAAGCCTTAAAGCGACTAAAGACTGAAAAAAAGACAAAAAATTATTAAAACCGCATTAAAAAATCACTGCAACATAGGCAAAGACATATGGGACGAAGCACCTGGTTTGTACCTTAGGTTATCAGTTAATATCACGTAATAAATACACGTGTGACAAAATAGCTACGAATTTTGAAAAACAGAATTACAGTATTGAATTTTAGTAGAGCTCTAAAGTTCGAAGTTACAGAAGTAAAAAATCATTGACAAAACATTTACAGAATTTCCATTATGAGAAATAGCACGGGGTAAATATTGCACTAAAAATTGCAAAAATATGTTATTCCTAAAAACTCCAAGTAACCTTGGTTGTAAAATTCCACTTAAATACAGGTGAAATAAATGATATAAACAGACTATATCGTATATGTACAGGCAATAAAATTATGTATTCTATAGAAAAGTATGAAAAAAGAGCAATTAAATATGACAGAACTACAATATATACATGTATAAACTCATGTTTTAATTGAGTTATATGACATTGCGTTTTTTCATAATATCAAAATTATGTATTGTTTATATGCAAATTATTAAATTTGCATGAATGTATAAAATTGAACATTTAACATTTGCTGTAGGTGATAAACTGAAATTACAGCAACAAGAAAATAATCTTCAAATCACACTGCTTACATGAGCTGAGAAAATTTGCACTGAAAGATGAAATTAGGTAGCCTGTAAACTCCTAACCTTTTTTTACGGTTTAGTGTTTCTGATTCACGACTTTCTTAAAATTCATGATCAATTTCGTATTTTCCTTTGGAGTGAATGATGAAATCAAATGATCAATAAATTTATTCGGCCTCTATAAAAATATTACTTTCGAACAATTTCGCCAATGACAGAAACATTCGTTTCTATACGTATCTTATTTTTTTGGAAGAAATGTAGTCCTATTAAACTAAATTTGTTAAACAAATAAAAAAAACCCCACAAAATATTGACACATTCGTTTAAATAAATCATTTTATTTGTTCTCTTTAATTTTAAATAATTTTTCTAATCGAAAATTCCATTTAAATCAAGTATATGATATTGAAAACACTTTTATATAAATGCTGCAGTGAAATGTATATCATATGTTCAGTAAAGAAAACTAGAATTTAAATTTTTTGCAATAAATTTTTCAATGAAAATGTAATAGATCTCGAATGATTAATAATATAATTTGTATATATTTTATTATAATTAAATAAATTTTTTAATAAAAAGTACACTGGTCTCTAAATCTAAGGAGCAACAAGTTTATAGAAGCACATCATAAAAAATGACTCTAACAATAAAATTGATAGTCTATATAAATGATAAAAATGAGCATGTATAAATTTATGCAAAAACACTAGCTACCACTTTTTTCTCGTTTTCTTAAATAGAAATGGTTGGTTGGGTTTTCTGGCGCAAGGTCCAAAAAGGGCAAGCTGCGCTATAGAAAAGAATAGGTATACATGAGTGAGGGACATATACGCAAACATCAGGATTTCGTAATTACGCGTACCACTTGTATTCCTTTTCAACTATTGTGAGTAGATTCGTTAACAATAGTCAGTGAAGCTCCAAAGGGTCTGACGGAAGCCGTTTGTCCGATTCGTTCAGGTGGCGAAGATCTGATGAATGGTAAAGGGGATGTCACTGGCTGATGCTTGCGACTGACCCTACTAGTTTACAGGGGTTGCCCTACAGCTCCAAAAATACAGTATAAAAATATCTAAACATTGATGCCAGTAAATAAACTAATGGAAAACTTCGGTTTAGCTCCATAAAAATATTGCCAAATCTAATCTGCATATATATCATTCATACGCTCAAATGGATTCAGGAAACAAATGTAACATACTATCACCTTTAATAAAAACAAATATAAACAACTAACAACATTCTGTGTCATCTTCCGTAATGGATTTAATTAACTACTTTATTAAGGATAGAACACTGTGTTAAGCATTATTTTCGAAATAAGAGATAATTTACATAAAATAAGTGAACTCAAAGATCCGCTTAAGAAAATTTCTACCACATGGAATTAATAAGGGACTCGTTTGTTAGAAAATAGAAGGAAGAAATAGGGTTAAAATTGTGTTTTCCATGAAATCCATTTAATTTATGCTTATCTAATTATTCACTTAATATTCTATAAATTTATTTAATTGTTTACATTTCATATTTATCTATTATTGGATTTCCTTTTATATTCTATTAATTTATTTAATTGATTTACATTCTATTTATATGTTAAAAAATAATTTTGTTTTAATAATTAAATATATCTAAATAATAGCCCAACAAAATTAGGAATGTACTTAATCATAACCCTCCTTATTCTGACAGCTTGACAGCCAGTTCTCGATATTGCTTACAAATAACATAGAGAACCCCCCCCCTCCCTCCCTAATAAGAGGTTGCTTGCAGACAAGAGACTCAAACTTACGGAACTATAAATGTTTTTGCTTTGTTTGGAAATTGTACTTTAAACGATCAACCTGCTCTGTGCATAATTTACTACAACTGTTTATAATTTTATGTATATTAATATAATATTAATTTCATTATATATCTCATCATATATCTTATTTATTTTTTTCAATAAATAAGCCGGTCCCTCGTTCCGATCACCAGTTGAAGTCTCCGAGAGAGAACATATCCCCATTGATCGAATAGTTAAATTGTTTTATTGTTATAGCTCCCCTGTTTTAAAGCACAGTGTAAGAAAGCGAGATCGCTCAGGAAAAAATATATAATAAATAAATCTTGAATTCAACTGAGAAATGAAACTTAGTTTTTAAAATCCGATGCTCCTGTGTCCAGAAAACATTTTCCTGGCGGACCACGAGCTACAATACCTGCAGAAAAACATTTTATTGTTCTTTTCGCCTGAAGGAGAAGAAGCATTTCGGTGCCACAACTTGTTGCAAACAAAACACTCAGTAACACCAGGGAGAATATTCGCAATTACGGTGCAAAAGTGTCTTCACCCTGCATGTCTCTAGGCAAGGAGACAAGTTGTGTGTAGCCTTCTTACCGGATGACATAAAAGGGCCCGCTTATTTCACTGAACCAGACATTAATGGGTTTTTGTACTTTTTACAGATGAGTTCAAATTCACATGGGAGAGTGATTCAAGACGGGTCTATTGATCTGGGGGAAACAAAACAACAGACATCATCAATCCAACTCTGTAGAAAGACACAGTTACTGCGGCGTTGGAATAATGGTTTGGGTGGGAATCTCACTCGTTGGTCTGCATGTGTTCCAGAAAAGAACTGTTACTGGTCTGAGGTATCTATAATTCGGTGCGAATGGCAATGATTTCATTCTGATGAATGATAACGCACGTCTTTAAAGCTGTAGTTGTTGAGGAACATCTTGAGGGTATTGGTTTTCAGCGAATGGCATGGCCACTTCGATCTTCAGACCTGAATCCCGTAGAACTCTGTGGGACTATCTTGGTAGACAGATTATTGCTTTAAGTCTCCTCCAAGATCTGTAGGAAAATTAGAGAACAGTTTACTCCCTACCTGATTTTCGTTTCTCATTTCGGTAACCAAAAATTTAATTGACAGAATGGAAAGTTGATTTTGCCAATGTATTCAATATAGAGATGGGCATATCTCGCATTAAAATTCCTTTTAATAACGGATATGTCCACTCCTTGATAATGTTTATATGACATTTTACCACATAAAATATTATTTTTTCCAAGAATGGATTTTTTCAGATTGCTTTTTTTATTATAAGCCATTTACGCGTTTTTCTCATGTAAACTTCTATGTTGCAATCAATAAATATCTGTTTTGTGCAAATGTCATCAAAATTTGATTCATCCATTTCCAAATTAGGCACACAAAAATCGGTTAACCTTTACTTTTTGGAGGCTACGGTATTTTCCAATTTTTATGATCGAATGTTCTTTTGAAATATTAATATTTAGTTCATTATTAATGCATACATAAATTCGCATTAATGCATCTATAAAAAATAAAAGTTATTTAAATTAATGTTAACTCTTGTTTTGTTCCAATTTCTTAAGAACGCTTAAAAATTTTTTAATTTATTTCATAAATGATTTCAAGTTTGGAATTTATTTCTAAGTTTTTTTTTATACAGTCTTTCTTAAAGACCATAAATTATTCGTTTTTTAATTAATAAGGAAATAATTTATTAATATTTAAATTAATTAATCATTGTATTTTATCAACAAAAAATTAATTAATAAAGAAGTTATATAATTTGGAAAAATTGTTTCGCATCATTAGTTAAAAAAAGATAATTTTTTTGAATATTTTTCCATTGACACATTATATGCTGTTGGCTTTTCAATCAATTTTTTCAAGTAAAGGAACTTGTAAACTTCCAAAAATTCATTTCGATTTATGTAGGAAGCAGATATCCATTTCCATATGTGCTATGATGATTGGGTTCGAACCCAAGACTATCCCCTTTAAGGATCGATGTCCTATCATTAAATCCCTCTTATGTCAATTACTTTTCTTTTGGATATATGAATTTTGTCTCATACCTTCGGGTGGTAAAAATCACGACATATTCTTAGTATTAGGACATATACGCACACATTCATAGAACCACACATTCGTATTCAGCTTATGTATATTTCATTATTTCATAAGATGCCCAAAATTTTTCTAATAATTACATGCTAAAGACATATGAAAAGATTTAACTAATTTTTAAATTTAAATGCTTTTTCGAAGATAGACATGTAATGATTTTGCTCTAATAAATTAATCCATATATCTTGTAGGGGTAGAATTATTTCATGGTAGTAGAATTTTTGGTACTTTTTCATTTCACCGGCTCAGGTGATAATGACACTGAATAGTACTAACAGCCGAAACAAAATATCGCCAGGTGCAGCTTTTACCTCTTCATTGTTTTTAACTTTTTATCCTTTACAAAGATTTTAAATATAATGGGAAAATATTTATGATTTCAACATAAATTTTTTCAACTAACAATTACTATTTCTTTAGCTGTTTACTATGAGTTGTCACCAAAAGTGTCAACATGGTGAGATTTGCTCCGGTGAAATGGAATAGTAGTGAATTTTCATAGCATGAGGATTATATTCACTGGCCACAAGGGAAGAAATCCGTAACATTTTTAAGCCCTCTTTCGACAGAATGGCGTATAAATAGCAATGGGGAAATATGAATCACCCATTATTCAACTCTGTGTAAGATCGAAAGCAGAACTCTACTGGGAAGAGTGAAACCTTTAGAACATAGATTTTCATCTTTAGCAATAGGATTCTCCGAAGAGCGATTTTATACCACTAAGTGCTGGTGTTAGTTAGTTAGAAAAACTGGCAATAATTATTACTTTCGCCATCTACTTAACAATCCACTTCGAACTGGATCTTCGACTTCAACTGATGCCTTTTCGATGCCCTTTAGAAGGTTCAAAGTTTGCAGAGTAATGATAGGAAAAATTTCATGAGCGCAGCTAACTCTCTGAAGCGTTTGGATTGGAGACACGGTACTTTAAAATTTATTCAGAGATAGTTCTAGCCACCTTCTTCCGCATCGTAAGATGGTTGGTGTGATTGATCAGATTCCTGAAAAACCTTTTACGAAGAGTTTTAGGGAAGCTGGTTTCTCCTGCGAGAAAATGGGGATTTTGTTGGACATTGAGAAGGCGAGATGAACTTCAGATCATTGGCTTATATTTATAAAGAGGGATGTCTACAGTCTATTTCTCCAAACATGTTTCTTCAAGATGTCTATGAATGTAGCTCACTTGATTGTAGAATGAAAAGTAGATTCAGTAGAACGAAAATTCTTAATAATTTATACCCAAATTAACTTCATAGAAGGAATTTAAAGCACGTTTAAGATCAGAATATTTGGACTTCTTAAAGCGATAAAACATTTCAAATGATATCAATGGATTTGGAGACATAATATTGATGGGATCTAATAAAAACACTCAACTAGCCATTTATTCTTATAGAATTCCAATTATTTAAGGATAGCAACGAACATTTAGTGAAGATATATACAACGACCAAGCAGTTTTAAGTCCGACGTCTTCCTCCTGGAATGATTGTCCTCGACCTATAGCTCAAGGATCTTCTAATGGCATCACCAATCAGACCTAGAGACTATATAAACCTAATTGAACTCAAGAGACTCAAAAATATTTGATTTCGAACAAAACTATAAGAAGAAGTATGCTTCGTGTTTTAGAAAGAATAAACTTCAAACTCTAAAAATAGTAATTTAAGCTACTTTGTTTACATTTGAAAGAATAAAAAAAATTTTTTTTATCTAAAATTTCAGTTGTAACATTGTATTTATAATATCCCTTTGCAAGGTGAAAGATTAGGCTCTAAACTAAATAATATTATTATTTATTTAAATCACAAAATTAATTTATAAAGAGAAAGCTTTCAAAAAAGCGCCCACCACATACTATGATTCGTATTTGAAATTGCGTACTTATTTTATTTATTTATTTATTTTTTGGTGTATCTGGACATCTTCATAAATTCAGAATGCAGTACTAATGCGATATAAGCACAAAAATACTCTTTCAATATGAATTTTTAATATATTCTTCCAGCTTCTCTATAAAACGTTGCACACATTTTGACATTGCACATTTATCGTCATCCCTAATTGATCAAATCATTAAAGGATGAAGATAAATTTAACTTTTGAAAACATAAATGGTTGAACAAACTCAAAGAGTCTTATAGTACTTTTCAATGAAACATGTGCGCCGTTAGTTGTCTGGAGAATATCAAGGCGGTCATCAAATTTGCTCCTGCTGAGGACAAACGTGTCGCCATTCACAAAGGCTGTAGTGGCAGAAATCTTGTCCTACCAGAATCCAGAAAAGTCGATATTCAATACTTCCTGTAATCCGTTACGAATTCTTAAAGGATAAAGTCCAGAGGCATTACATCAATTTTGGAAGCCCCTCTTTCAGGGAAATGGTCATTCAAAGAACTACGAACAATGATACCTAAATAGATGTTGCCCTTCTCATTGTCCGATTGTATAAAATATCACATACAATAATCATCGAATGAACACATCAAAAGTAAACATAATGTTGCATTATAATCTTAGCCAAAAATAAAAAATGGAAAAATATTAAATTAATTACATTCGCAGGCGATATTTAGAGAAAAAACGAGAAGAAGACAAAATTAATAATACGTAAAAAAAAAAAAAAAAAAAAAAAAAAAGCTGAAATAGGAGGAAAAAATAAATTTTCTGCGGTAGTGTCCATTATAAATGAAAATATATGAGTCATTAAATAAATAAATGCTATAAGTTTGCTAATATTTTCTTTATTTTCTGAATCATTATTCAAGATAATGCGTTCAACATTTCATAAACATCCTGTATTGATTGAAATTTCCTTAACTAATGTTTCTTCTATAGCTTACAAACACACACACATGTATATCATACATGTACCACCATGCAACTAACGAAATATTAACAAGACATATGCGTGCATATATATATACTCATAAATTCCGGGAAACCGATAGGATATAAATGTGCGTCATTTTTACGGTTACGTGGGCGAAGAGTATTGAGTCCAAAGGTACAATAAAGAGACATCGTGGTCGAAGAGTATAGGATATTAACCCTAACTACATTTGAATTTAAACTTTAGCCAGAAATTTTTGGTGAAAATTAAAATAAAAAGGTTTTGTTAAAATGAGTAAAGAATAATCCAGTACGTAACAAGTATTTGCATATTTTAATTTAACAACACTTAGTTCGGGATAATGTTTAAAATGATTTTTTTTTAGACTGATGAGAAGATGAATTTCATAATTTTAAATTGTTTGGGAAAGTTTAATACTGAGAAAAATAAACTTATATTCGAAAATAGAAATTTTTTTTCTTTGCTACATAAATTTTGTATTGTGTTATGCTGATATATCTTTCCAAAATAATTTTATAAAAATATTTAATTTATGTGCCTATATACGAACTCTCATTTCATGCTCATTATTCTCTCCATAATTTGCATATTAATATTATTTCAAAACCAGGTTTCAGACTTAAATCAGATTATTCCATCATAAGCAATCAAATTATTCCATTGTGCAATATTAATCGATGGATTGCCACCCACCCTCTCTAGTGGTCAGCGCTCCTGACTGAGGGTAGGGCGGTTCTGGGTTCGTAATCCCGGTTTGGGCTTGGGTGTACTTTCTCTCTATCTTGTCTTTCTACTTTCCTTGTATGAATGGAGTATGAATGGTTGCTTACTCAATAAACGAGTACCTATGGCATGTGTATACTGAAGAACTTGCTCCACACGAAATTGCGGTTCAGTTGAAAAAGTAGAGCAGCGCACCCCATATTGCCAGCCTGGCTGGCGGCACTTGACAAAAAAAAAAAAAAAAAAAAAAAAAAAAAAAAAAAAATTGATGAATTTCATAATTTTAAATTACTTGTAAAAGTTTTGAGAAAAATGAAATAGAAAATTTCTTCTTAGTTAAAATATTTTGTGTTATGTTAATAATTCTTTTAAAAATAAAATTTAAAAAAAATAAATAATAATAAAGTAGTTACATGTTTCTATAAAGATTTATTCCTGCATGTACTGCAAACATTTAACTAAATGGAATATCACATTTAAAAAATTAAGAGAACATTTTTCTTATTTCTCAAGCTCTTTGACTTTAAAAATTTTTCATAAAAATTTTTCATTTAATAGATTAATTGTGTTAATGGAAGGTTGGAAAAATTTCAAACATCATTATGAAATTAAATGACATGAATTTTAAATTGCTATTCCATAAATTTCTCTTAAGAAAATTTAAATTATATTTCACATTTATTTTTCATTAAAAAGACTTATTTCATTTTTTAAATTAAATTGTATAAGATATAGCTGATAGCAAAGAAATTATAGCATTATATAGCAAAATTTCTTTGCTAAATAGATAGTATTATATAGCAAAGAAATGATTCATTAATTTATCTGAAAAGCAACAGTAAAGAAATTTAATTTCCGACAAGAGATAATTAGATCAAAGATATATTATTTTAAAGATATATTATTTATATTATATAAGCCTTTGATATATTATTAGTAATAATTTTATTTAATTATTCATATTAAACATATATATGAATTATATATATAATATTGAATCTAGTGACTTAAAATACAATATGTTGACTGCTGTTCAGTTACAAAAAAAGTAAAGTTCAGATAATTTTTAAAAAATATTAAACATTTTACTAAAACAATTTGTTTAGCTGTCCATTTTCCTCATGCTTGTGATCCTGAATGTAATCGAATGCCTTCTGCAATCTATTTTGAATTTAACGTGCTTTATATAAACGATGCTACGGGGTTTGCCAAAAGTACAGAAAAGGTCTTAGGAATTTGCTGACACATTGACTTAAGTGCACGAGTAAAAAGAAGAAATGTTCGTAAATATAGAATAGCATTAAATAAGTTGTATTCAACAGAAAAGCTTTTTCACTTATTTAAATTAATAAAAAATTAGTATTAACGCAGATAGATATAAATATGAACACACACATATTATAATTATTTTAGAATTTCTGATGTATGCAGTTTTACTTTTTTCACATTACACTGATTTATGGGAATTTATTTAAGCCTCTCGTAAGATTAAGATAAAGTGTATAACACATTTATTTCGACAGTTTTATTACATCGTTATTTTATATTTCGATTGTTTCAAGGCATATAAAAGTTTATACTCAATTCGATGTTAGTATGAGAAGATAAAAAAAAAGAAGAAAATAAAGAATGTGTTAGTTATATAAAAAGAAATTGGTTAAATTATATCAATCATAGTAACCCAAAAATAATATTCGAACATTTAAAACAAAGTTATACTACCCTATAGTTTACAATAGAAACAATTTCACACATGATTGATTGATTTAGTGAGCCATTTCAAATTTCACTATGAATATTCCACCTGTGAAAACATTTCTGTTTAACAGTTAAACTAACTTTATGTCTGCAGAGATATTGGCAATATTTTATATGGCGGAATTCGCTTTCATAAATTTTTTATGATAAAATAAAATTATATGGGAAGAGCCTCTTAAATGGAATGTGACTTATGCTTTTGTTAACTACTTAGATCAGCAGTTTTCTTCTCTTGAACTACGGAATGAGTAACCTAAAGATGATGAGTCTCTTGGAACTTGCCTTTTTGCTTCTAGAGTACAAACCTTTATTATGTGAATGAATATTCAAATAACAGATCAATATTTTAATATTCTTTTAAATAAATAAAATTCCTTATTAACTTTTACAGATTTTCTTTAAAAAAATTTGTTTTTTTAATTTTGCGGCAATTATTTAATTTCACACAGTCGTGCTAAAACTGTCATTTGCGGTTTGTTAATTATCATCGAAATTGTTTTTGTATTATGTAGCGTACTTTAATATGCTTGTTTCTCGTTATATTATAAATTTAAAGGAGACACACACATAATCCAAACTTCGGTAATCGAACTTTTTTGATTCTTCCGATTTGGAAATTGAAAAGATATTTATATATTTAACTGTTCCTGAAATTCTAGCATAGCTTAAAAAGCAATTATATTATAAAATGGAAATGTTCAATGAATTGAAGAGGGATAAATTTTATCAAAGGAAAAATATCATAATATTCATTCTCAAATTCTCTCTCCTTTTTTCTATTTTGTATCCCTCAGATTTATACAGTATTAAATAATTAATCCCTAGTTTAATGGCAGCTGCATATGAAAATGAAAGAAACCATGAAGAGTTCTTCACAGTCTCTGATCAATTATGCACGTGGAAACTAATTATTGCATTTTGATCCTAAACTGAAAGCAGATATTGCACTGTTTACTGCTTGACATCTATTGGAGTAGATGTTTTATGGAGTTTTCCAGGTTTCTTTCATCTCGACACATGAGTACCGCTCCCCGTTTTCGAAAAAACTTTTCCTGGAGAAGTATGTAGCGGGTATTCAAATGTCTATAGCAGCTTTTAGCTGCTAGTTTATCAGTTATCCAGACCTAGTGTTTAATGTGATTTATATATTATTCTTTTCTGAAAAACTAGTTCAAGATTCGTTTCAATTTAAGATCGAACACAAAGACAATGTTGTACTACTAATGTGACTAAGCTTTTCTGTCTTTTGTGTGTATATTTATCGGTGGAGTAAGTACTTCGAAGTTTTTCGGATTTCTAGAGATATGGCTCGACTCTGGAGAATAATAAGTCTATAAAAAGCCCATCTGAAAGACAATATACGACAGTAATTTAAGTACTCATAATTTCCACTTGTTCTGCTGGATTAAAACATAAACATATGTCTTGGCTTATTATTAGGATTATTTTCCCGGAGTGAAGATATGAGACTCAATTCTTTATCTACTGTTTAACAAAGGAGTGAGTATTGTCTTTCTGAATTCTACATGCATAACAGCCCACTTGAGCAAGTGGAAGTTTTCAAATATTCATCTCTCAAGACGCAAATACCCGAAAACAATCTTACTGTAGGTCAATACCGTATGCAATCTTTTTACAAAGTAAGCCACTTCCTCAATAAAAAAAAAGAGTGCTAGTACTTTTATAACATACCAAAAAAAAGGTTAAAATAATAATAAATTTTAAATCTGTCATACATAAATTTTAAAATTTATTATTATTTTAACTGATTATGAGATTTTTACATAAATAAAATTTTTTTTCCACACAAGTCTGAGTGGTGGATATTTAGAAAATAGTATATTAAACAGGAATGTGTGTGTATGCAAAAAATGAATATTATTTTTTCAAGTACCAAAATAAAAGTGCAAACTTAGTCATTATAAATGCAGAGTCAATTTGATTATATAATAAAATAAAAAATCAGATCATAATTAACGTGTTTTTTTTTTTTTTTTTTTTTTTTTTTTTTAAAGAGAAGTCAGTTATATTAAAATTAGTTTTTGATGTTAGGCTGCTGACTACACGGTGTCAAAATAAGTCTCCAGCTGTTTGGCTTTCCGTCAAGTCAGTCAACCATCATATCACCATAAATTTTCTTTTTTGGAAAGAAGATTTGTTTTCGGGAAAAGCATTCACTTTGTTAAGACATTCTTTAAAACTGTTAGAAGAAATTTAATTTTCTTTTTTATTTGCAAATGGAGTCAACCGACCTTGAGGTTCATCAGCATAGTCTATATCGACTTTCTCATCTTCACTATAGAATCTTCCTAAAATTATTTTATTGCATGAGAAATATGCTTTTATTTGCTTGTCCCTTTAATAATTTTGTTGACTGATACAAAGATAGCAGTTTGAAAAGAAAAGAGTATTGGAAAATGAATTTTCAATTGTAATGTCTTTTGATAAAAAAAATATCACCACTCCAAGTAGGGTTGACCATTTAACATTGTCTACAACTCAAAACTTTTACCTTTTATAGAATGTCTTTAGAAAATGTAATTACATTGATACTTTTAAACATGGTAAATTAACTTATATAATTTAAAACCTGAATTCAACAGCAAAAAATATAATACTATTAACTATTTTTTTCTAAGCCAAATCTTTTGAAGAGATTATATCTCCTTATGGATCAAATTTTAAATGTTTTCCAGGCTATTCATTTTCAAAGATATTCTCATTAGCATGTGAACTTAAGGGGAAGTTGGTTTTCCCCAGTTTCCTATTTCCTCTTTTAATATGGAATTTTTTTTTTCTTTTTTCTTTTTTAAATGAATAACTGAATCGTGTGCAACATTAAAAACGAAAAACTTTTGCTGTGCGTTTCAAATGAACTTTTCTCGCTTTGAACACTCTGAACGTCTTTAAAGTTAAATAATTTATATCCACGAACAAACAGTTTAAAAGAAAATATTTTATTTGATTCAGTTTATAAATTATATAATTTTCCTTCTCTTTATCCAGTGTAAGAGTTCATGTACTTATGCGCTTCAATGGTGTTGTCACTAAAATATTTCTTTGTGTGATGGAACCATACTTTCATGGAGTATATATATAATATTTATTCTTTAATTGCTGAGATTCATAATTGATTAAAATTTGTGGATTCGTTTTGCTGTTCTATGTCACTTTCTCGGCACTTGGTCTGGATCTGATTTGCAATGGAAAATATATTTTAAATTATCCTCTGTAAATATCTACGCCCGAGGAAGAATCGAGTCTCTAGAACTGTTGTTTAAAAACCCGAGCTCTAACTATTCAGTTGCCAGCTCGACTATTTCACTTTATGAATGCTACTGAAGGGAAAATTTAATCCATAGGAGTTCATTTCTTTTCTTTTTTTGATAAAAATTTAAGATTTTGATTTGGCTTGCTTACGTCAAAAATTGAGACCACTTTAGAACATGTTTCCCTGATAAAATTAATACACCTAGATTTTAATGTGGTTTGTTTACCTTCTGTCATATTTTGCTTACAGAAGTTAATTTAACCGGAAACACTCATTCAATTCGGATTCGAGGCAGTTCTCAAACAGTCAACACCCACTAAGTCTCCTCACTTGCGACTCATGAATACGGCCAACTATTTATGGAAAAAGCCTTCTAGAAAGCAAAGATCATCGAATTGGCAAATATTTTACAATGCTTTTCAGCTACTAGTCTATCCGATAGGCGGTATCAAAATATCTACAGCAAAAATGGCTGCCAAATCCACTATGGACTTGTAAACAAGAATGTTAACCTTTCAACTAGCAATTCGACCATCAAGTTTTGGAAGAAAAATATTATCCAAATTTAAAATAGATAAAAATTATTAAATGGAAAGTAAATATAGATTTCATAAATAGAAATGGAATTTAACTTTCTTTATCACTTGCACATTGTTTAAGAGAACTTATATAATAATCATGTTTCGCATCCCAAGCCCTCTGTCATGAAAACAGATATGGCAATCAGTACATAATAATCAAGGATCTAAATTGAAACAAAAACATCAAGGCCGAACTTTTCTTGATGGCTCATTGTCACTTAATGGTAAGACATATTCTTTGGAGAGAAAATTTTGGATTTGATCCCAATTATTGATGATGAATGAATATTGCTGTTCTATTTTCTGCAAGCACGCCTATCTGGGTAATTATTTGAATTTTTTCCTTGTTTTTCATTTTCATCTCGACACCTAAATACCTAGGAAATATTCTATTGAATTGCAAAGGCGAGGTGTATGTCATATATTTTACAAAAGTCTTCGGCTATTAAGGTGTCTGCAGCACGCCTTCATGTGCTTTTTGAACATGATGTTAAATTGTATTTTTTATCAATCGTTTAAGAACAAAAGGGACATATCAACAACAGGTATCATAATCTCTATAGAACTAAGTACTTTTTTCAACAATAATTGTTTAATGAATACTACATGATTTTATTTGTTAGTTATTAGTGAAATCGACTGAGATAGTCTTGGAAAACACACCATTTTCATATCTAGAAGGTAACAATGTTGATAACTAACTTAACTAAATATTGTCATGCTGAGGGACTCTATGCACGTTAATTATGGGAAGAATTTAATCTTCCTTTATTGATGTTGAAAAGAATTTTCCATAAATCAGTGCCAATTCAAGGGTTAATCTAGTCACATGATTGTGGTTCAAAATGATGTGAATGATTGTGGCTTTTATCGCGGTAGAAAAGAGCAATAGGAAATATATCACGAAAACCTATCCGTAGAAACTTATTATTCGTAAGCATCACTTCTCATTACCTTTTAAAAATGAAGAAAATTATTATTATTGTATATTATAATCTTCAACAATGTGACTTTTGATATTATCATAAGCCCCAGATATATATATTTAAAATACGCCCTTAATCCTGAAACATAGACTAACACTACCTGTTACATAAAACCATGATTTTTATTAGAAATCATTATGGAAATTTCATTAAAATAATTATAATATAAATATTAATATATAAGGGAATCGCCCGAATTTTCCTCAGTAATACATTTTGCATCTGACAAAAGCAGTTTATAATTCAATAATATAAATTTTTAATTACTAATTAAGAGGGGCCACGGTAGTCTGTTGTGGAAAATCATCGTTTTTCCCCGCTTACTCTGGTAGATAGCGGGTTCAAATCTTGAGACTGACAACGATTGTTATGTCGCAATACACAGCAATGTCTAATTTCCTTAGAGTCAGTTTAATGTTCCTTGACGGATTTTGAATTCCAGAACAACCTCTGCTTTTAAAGAAATCACACCTTAACAGTTTTAATTTTTTAAGAAAAATATTGAATTTTTATTAGCAAAAGATAATAGATTAAAAAATATTCTTGGCAATAAAATAAAATATATATTTATTTTTTCCCAGTATAAAAGCTAAGGAATGCCGTGTATCTTTACAGACTATCTATAATAGATATAATATAATATTTGAAATTAATGAAGTTTTTTATTTATATAATACATTCAAAAGAAGAAAAAAATGCTTTTTAACTTTAACGACGCATAAAAAACATGGTAAATAGCAAAATTTCTATTTAGATAATGTAATTAAAATGTTAACTGTACCAATGCAAACTTCAAAAAAATATCTTGAAGTTAAGTATTTCTATTACACAACATTAATATGATCAAATTTTTATTTTGCTAGTTTATTTTCTAACGGGTCTCGTTGTCTGTTGCTTTTCCAAAATGTAATTTAAAATGTAGGATTTCCAAAAGTAGGATTTTGAGTAATTTTTTTTGTCGGTATTTATGTATATCATGGATACCTTTCTCACTATCAAAAATACAATATTCTCCAATATCAAGAAATATTGAACGAAAATTCAATTAAACAAGTTTCGGAAAACAGAATTTTGTAATAATTTGGAAAAGAAAAATAACGCGGAAATTACTGAATAAGAACTTCAAATTCATTTTTTCGGAAAGAAAGAATTGTATTTAATCTGAGTCCAAAGTCAGATCTAGATGCAAAACATCCCAACCCCCTCCCCACCGTTCCTAAATTTTCTATTTCTGATTTTGTGGGGATTCATGTCCAAAAACCAGCGGCGTCTGTGTCGGGCGCCTCGGGCCGCGACGTCTTCCCCCGCGGCGCCGGCCGCAAATAAAGTTCTAATCTCGGCAGACATTTCTGTTTGCAGAATGCTTTCGCAGACTGACGCCAGGATAGCGGAACAGATGACCAAACTTCGCAACTGACTACGAAATCATCTTCATCCTTCTTCCCCCCCCCCTCCTGATTGGGGTGGCGGAGATCTCAAAAGAAGACTTCACTATAGAAACCGTTATGTTTTCACACCCGTGGGAATCTTCAAAATTAATATCCTGCTTCTTTTTTGAGAATGACATTGGATTTTTTTTCTTTTTGGAATTAGGAATTTTATCATAGATCTCAGCTTTGTTGACATTTTATTGAGCAGCCTCCAAATATTTTTTTTAAAAGCTCCTATTTTCTTTTCTTTTTTTTAATCCAGTTGTTTTAAATATTTTTTACATTGAATCGCTCTACATTTTGTGAGTCTCTAAAATAATTAATTAGATATTTTTGCTTCAATAAATCAAGAAATTATATCAAAGAAAACAGGTGATTTTTAACCTGTAATTGTTAATAATAAATTTATAACCTCAAATTTTCGAATTCTTAATTTTAAAAAATCATTTTTAAAATTTCAACAAAGCTAAATAATTTGGCATCCAACAAAACTGAACATTCATTATAAGTAGAATTATTTTGTATTAATAAATTTTGATTAATGATATAATTTAAATAGGAGACATATGTAATTAATTTATATATACTTATATATGCACATATTTATATATGTTTACAATTAACTATGATAGTAATTAACTGTAACAAATAAAGGATAGTAAAAATTAAGTAAGTAAATAATGTAAATATTGGATAACATAAAAATTTAAAAAATTAAATAAGTGTAGCAAATCGAAAATAAAAAAATATAAATCAAAATAGTTTTGTAAAGAAAAAAGTTTGAAAAAAAATTCAAAAGTCCCAAAAAGAAGAAATCATTCAGAAAAATAAAAATATCAAACTAAAAGGGAAAATAAGGAAAAAATGAGTTAAGTTACTGTTGAAGTAAGCAAAATAAATAAATAAAAAAAGTAGAAATAACTTTACGAAAAAAAAAAAAAAAAAAAAAATGAAATAAGAAGACAAGGGGAAAAACACAGCTTCGAATATATACGTGTAAAGATTCTTTTCGTATAAAAAAGAGTTTTACAATTCATATTTTCCGCAGATGAAATACGAATTGTATATTAAAATTCTCTCATTAATATATTAGCAAGCTATGGAAATTACGTTCCTAGGTTTTTTGGAAAAATTGCAATTTGGAAAAATAACGATATTTATTATTAGTTTTTCTTTGTTCAAAACGCTGCTATTCACCAAGAACATGTCTCATGTACAGGACAGCTAAAAACAAATCGAATAAGGTGTGGAACCATTAAAAATTCCATTTACGTAAGTAATTAAATATTAGCTGGGTACGTAGTTCCAGAAAAAATGTATACCTAGCCTTCGGAGGAAAATTGTGATTTGAAAAAATATTAAAATTTAACAATTTTTAACATTGCTTTCTTATTTTGTTGAAAAAACGTTCATACGCATCACGAGATAGTGTTTTTAATTGTATCTCAGCTGAAAATTAGAAATGAGCGTTGTGCAACGCTGTGAAATTCTCTTTAGTTTACGAAATTATTGAATATTGCATTCGGAATTCCTTTCAACCACGTTTTAATTCATTTCAGATTGGCAGCATATTGAGAAAAACAAAAACAATATTTTTTAAATTATTGAAAAAAAAAAGGAAAAAAGGTGGGAATGTTATAAAAAAAAAGGGGGGGGGGATCTGATTCCGTACATATTTTTCTCTACTTCCAGTGATTACGCGTAATTTTCAAAAGGTGGACCGACTCATACGCCTCCTTTCTGGGTGGGAGCACAGCCCCAAAACGGTATGTATCACGACATAAGAAACTTTACAATGAATACAAATCAGCGTTAATTGCAGTTCAAGTTAATTACAAAAGCTGTAATTAAAATTTCAAAATGAAACAACATATTTTAAATCAGCCAGAGAATCTAACATCCTGATATGAGTTTCATTCTACTCCGTGCAGTTGTTCTCAGTTCAATTGAAAGTAAATAACCCCGGTGGTTTGGTTGGTTAGGGAGTCGTTCTCGTTACCGGAAGATAGTGAGTTCGAATCCCAGCTTAGCAGAAGATCCGTCGTGTTCACTAATGGTGACTGGGACACGTAAAATATCTCGGGTCGCAATGTCCTCCTTATTCCTATTCCAAATTAGTATCTCTGGGGGTGGCTGGAGCCAGGGTATGGGTCTTCTCTGGTTTTAGTCTTAGTTAATTGGAAGACCCAAATGGTGCTGCCATCTATGTCAAAAATCGTACTTCCTCCTCCTTTGAAAGGTTCTCTATTCAAAAACTTAAGACGCTTCATTCTGACTTCCCCCAGTCTATGACGGATGGGCTTGGCTTGGCCAAGAGTCATTAGTAAATAACTACAACACTAAGAGTAAATATTCAGCGGACAACCAAAAATAAAAAGAGGATTTTATTTATATAGATTATTACAATAATTCATCATAAAGAAATTATAATAACTCGATTGTTTTGAATTCTTTAAAATATTATGAGGATGGCAAAATTTGCTAAAATATGATTTCTACAGTAAAATTGTTAACATTATCATTGTAAGACTCTATCATGTTTCTTCTCTGTAGATATGTTGGTTTGTGATAAACTTACAGTCCTATGTTCATCTTTAAAATGCTGTTGTCGCTATTAGCCTACACGCGAAAGTTAATAACGGCAATTGTATTTTTAAATTGTTTCTGAATCCCTGTTCTGAAAATGGTTTTCCGTAAAATGACTTCTGAATTTGTGTAGGCGAAGAATCGTCTACTAATATCAACATATCTGGTAGAAATCAAATTCATAAAATGTTAAATTGAAAGTCAGAGCTCTAAAACTATCCACTTACTAGCTCGCATTGTACAGTAAAAAATACAACAGATGAAATTATTGTATTATCTTCAAACTGCACAGTTTTGATTATATCTTAAAGAATCTTTAACACTTTACCTACTGGGATAATGTTTTTATAGATATTGGGCTATATTTTCTATTTATGTGATGCAAAGAAGGAGACCCGAGTAATGCCTAATAAACATAATAAACACTTGTATATAAGAAGCAAAAAAGCAAACTTTATCTTTAGTCTGATAGTGGCCCAGTGGTATGGACAACGTTTCTTCGGAGAGGAAGCTTTTGGTATTGATCCTAACCATAGTTGAACAGTGGGAAGATAAATGTTGAAGTTATGCTTTTTATATGAAATTTGTTGGGATGAGTGTTTTGGGAGTTTCCCAGGTTTTCCTTCTTGCGACAAATGAATACAACTTACAGTCAATCAAAAAATCCTCCTTGAAGACAAAGACGCAATGGATGATCAATATTCTTCGATTTTTATGCTGTCTAAACTTCTTGATCAACTGCAGCTAAAATGGAAACTTTCCAATGAGTAAAGCATTAAGTTTTTGTCAGTAGTTTATCATTAAATGGTAACGAGGCAGAAAAAAATAATTATTTTAAATGTTAAACTTTGATAAAGAAATCCACCCTGAGACATTTGGGGACCTGTTGCAAATGCTCATTTGAGAACAATATCAGATGCCCTATTTCTATATTTAAAAGTTTTATCTTTTGATTGAAATTTAGATTGTCCTTTGAAATTAGAAATTTTTACCACATTGCCATCCATATCATCACAGGACAGAGATAAAACGATTGCTATATTTTTCAGCATTTGAAGCTGTTCAGCTTCAAATGCTGAGAAATATAGCAATCGTTTAATGCGGAGAAATTCAACTGGAGGATTTTTTAATTTTAAAGTTCATGGTTTCGACTCTTATCTCGGGTGTGGTTGTTTGACTACGCGTAGTGGATAGCCTAATGACCGAAGGCCGTTGTAAGTCATTTAAACATCTATCGCTTAAATTGCCTTCCGAAAGTATCTTTCATAGTTATGGACCGTTTTTATGTGTCACAAGGTGGAAACCCGGAAAATTGCCAAGTACCCATCTTGACAGACGTACATAATGAAGGCAAAAGCACATTTGCCTTCCGTTCTCTCGTTTCTACATTTGCCACAAGATCTCCCGCTGTTCATCAGTAGCTGGGATCGAGCCCAGAACATTATTGTCGATGGACAATGTCCTACCACTTGGTTACGGTAAACTTGGGCGAGGTTACTTGTAGTAGTTAGGAGTTTTTTCAAACAGTAAGCTCGGCCTGAATTCTTCCTCTTGGGCAAAATATGGCAATATGTCGATTGATGCCGAAGAAAAGTTTTTTATGTATAATATATTTTTCCATTCAAACGCACCAACTTAAAAATTATAATTATTTCTGTAATCTATAATAATTATTGTTCCTATAAAAATGAAAGAATCATTCTTTGCAAATTTGATTTAAAAAGAATGAAAAAAAAGACATAATTATAAGATACTAAAATATATTTTAGTATATTATAGTTATGTTAAAGTATATTATAATTACGTTTAAATAAATATTTAAATTGATAAAATTAATATGTGTGTGTGCTTAAAACTTCTGCAGCTTTTAAACACAGAGTATATATTAATTTCATCATTTTCTTGTGTTGTTATTGTTGTTGATGGTTTTTTATTTATTTATTTATTTTATTTTATTTTATTTACTTTTTTTTTTTTTATCAAATCAAGGTTTCGTTGTCTACGCACACTTCAAGCAAATTTGATAAGCTTAATCAGTTGAATAGTATTTAAACACTTTTAAATTTGCTTATAATAACATAAACTTGATGTGAAATAATTTTAAAATTCATTTATAAAATTAGAAGGTTTGAACTATTGAATACTAAAACTATTGTTTAAAAGAGAACAACTGTTCTCCCGCGAGAGGAATGTAATATAAACAAGAAGTGCATAGTATAATCGCCCCCTCCCTCCCCCGAAAGTATGAGATAATATCAAGGATAAAAAATGATAAAATTATACCTCGGAGTTAAGAAATTATACAGGAAGCGAATATATGCGTAAAGAACTTGCGTCTTGAATTAAGATTCTATTTTATAATAGAATTTGTATAACATCTTTTTTTATTTGGATAGGAAAATTAGAGGTTTTGCAAGATGTTTAGCTTTCTGCAATTATTATCGTGAAATAAAGTATAATTTAAAATTTTTATTGATTATTCGATTTCAGAAGTTATAATTGCGTTGTACTTTATTTAAAATATGCTTACGGATCTATGTTAAAGTGAGTAAATATAAAAACATTTGTGAACGTTAATTATTATTTCCCACATATATAATTTATTTTTGAATTACATTTTCATTTCCTTAACCGAGATGGTATAAAACTCAACACGAGGATCAAGATTTTTTAAGTGTGATATTCATGGTGATGTGTGTGATTCTCACCATTTAACAGAATGCAATGCCGCCCAACCTGTCTCGTGGTTAGCGTACCTGACTACAGATGGGTGGGACCTGGGTTCGAATCCTGGCTCGGGCATAGATGTACTTTCTCTCTCTCTCTCTCTCTCTTTCTTGTCTTTGTCCTTTCTTTGTGTGTGAATGGTTGCCTACCCTATAAACGGGTACCTATGGCATGTGTGTACTGATGAAGTCGGACTCCACACCAAATATGGTTTAGTTGGAAAAGTGGAGCAGCGCACCCCATATTGCCAGCCTGGCTGGCACACGACAACAACAACAGAATGCAGTGATTAAGCTAATGTAGCCTTAAACTTTCTATACGCGGCTATTTAAACCTGAATCTACAGTATAAAGTGGATTTCGAACCATTATACGTGAGAATTGAAACCTCGAATCGTTGAAGTAAAGGCTAGAGCGATAACCATTCGGCTACTAGCTAGGCTGAATGTAAATGAGGGAGAAAGTTATTATATTAAATTATAAGAGAGAGAGAAAATTATTTGGTTATATTGAATGTGAAAAAGCAATTTTCAATAATACCAAACTTTTCTTCTCAGTTGGACCTTTTTCAGAGGACTCAACAAAATTCTTTCACACAATGTTTAAAATCGTAACGTGTTTTAAAAAGTACGTTTATTTTATGAACGTTAACTTTTTAAATACCATTCATCAATAAAATATTTATATTGATAAATGTACTTTCAAATCTTCTCAAACAAAAGATACAATGGATTTACGGAAGGGAAAAATTCGGTCCTGGAAGAATTCATCATTCGTCGCATCTTTAAAATATGATAGTAACTTTATCTGAGAAAACATACGTTGCTATCAGAGAGAACAAACTGATTAATAAATTTCAATAAACAAATAATACGCGAGAGCCTTTTCTTGACCTTTAAAACGCCAGGGGGTGCTAGATAACTGAATGCATGACGAAACAAACTACTGACTTCCGCTTTTCATAAATTCTGCAGAATTATATTTAAAAAGGAGCTTATCTTAATTACTTTAAGTAGTCTAGTTGTCCGGACTCGAACCTTCAGGAAGCCAGGCGCCACTTCGTATGTAAATATAACTTTCGTTTCAGTTTGAATTGCTGGCGACCGTCTGTTAACAATAAGTATGATTATCACCCATATCTGTTTGAGTTAGAAGAATTATTTACGCTTTGCATTTTCTCTTTGTGATAAGCGAAATAGGAAGGTTTTATGGAAAGCTTTTAGCTAGACACATTCAAGATTTCTTCAAGTTAACAAATGAGAAGAGAAAAAAAGAAAATAAAATCGTTGATATGTTTATAATTACAGGATAAGAGTATGCAAATTTTATTTATATATAGAGTGTGGGAATAAAACTCTTAAGAATACTTATCATAAATATAGTAATTTGATATTATGTTCTTTTATACTTAAGTTATATTTCATGACATTTTCTAAAGTTTCATTTACACTTAAGTTCGTCATTTATTAAAATAATGCAGTACTTGAATAATTATGTCAACTGATAATATTGCGAAGGATCGTTAATGTCTTATAATGTATCTGTGAGTCATGAAGGATTATTAGACGATTTATAAAGCTTATTGTATTAAATGCTTCATTACTAATAATTTATCTTTTCCACAAAGAAACCCTGAAGCTGGCTGTAATAGAGAAAAATTAAAAAAATTTTCTTTTGTCTTTTCGTTTCCATATGTTACCAAAAAATTATTAATAGTTTTTAATTTATAATTATTGTGAACGAGAAATTTTTTTATGTTAAATACTGTATTATAGTTAATTTATTTTCTTCATAAACGATACAACGTTGTTTGTTTGCGCTCATATTGAAAAAAAGAATTTAAAATAAAAAATATTGTGTTTCATTTTTATATATTGCAAAATAAATTCCTAATATTTGTCAGTTTTAAATCGTTTGCAAATAAAATTCAATTTAAAAAAAAAAAGAAATTAAAAATCGCTATTTTTAAAGGGTTATTTTGAAAATATATGTCAATGAAACGATGCACAAACGAAGTATTTCGATAAATTTAAAGTATTAACTTTGAAAGAAGATGAAAAATATAATTTAACTTTTAATAAATTAATATTTATAAATTTTTATAATATGCGTAGCTTTATTATACTTATTTGTCATTTAAGGAGAGGGCTTTTTTGACACATTTTTAAGCAATTAAATGTTATTATACTAAATTTTATTATTATTTAAATTTTATTTTTTATTATGTTAAATTTATATATAAACCATATAAGGTTAATTCAAAAAAACAGAGGGCTGAGTAAACACGCAGTTTTGCTCGTGTACTAAAAGAAGTAAAGTTCCATTAGCATTTCTCCCTTGTTAAAATTATTCCGAATTAAAAAAAAAAGGAAAAATTCTGCACAAGTTTCCGGATTAAATTTCTTTGGGAAATAATTCAGTCGAACATTGATAATGAAAAAAAAATTGGCATGAAAATTTATAGTAAGGAATTTTTACAAAAAACGAGGAACTTATTAACAAAAAAGATTTAATGACGGTGTTCCACGGCATTTAAAATATTTGCGTACCGCTTAGGAGGCTTTGGGTATGAACCCAGGATAAATTTTCTTGTAACATTAGTGAACATTAAAATTGCTATACTTCCATAAATATGACAACGCGAATGAAACATTTTAAGTGTAATGTAAAATTGTATACTCATATTTGTATACTGGAGACTATGGAATTATAATGTTCTTAATGCTCTATCTCCATGATAGTTTTCAGTGCTTACATATAGAACCCACCTCCTTTCCAGTCACATGAACGCCACCCTTTTTCACTAGGCCTAATTTGAAACAAATGCATGGAATCGCATTCGCATACGATTATAAATTAAAATTAACAATCTCTTGGCAACAATATGTAAATGGAGCAAATGAAAAGAAAGTGATATTTTTTTTATTCAGGTTGTGAGAGATGACGAATGACATCGTTTTTTGTTTGGATTATGGAAGAATTAAATTGACGATAAAGCATTTAAATTAATAAAATATTTGTATAAGTATCTAAAGCTCAAGAATCCTTTTTGAATAAGTCAAAATTCACTACGCTATTATAATACACATCACTTCGTATTATGCCAATGCCTTGTATTCTGATTAGTAAAGATGTAATGTTACATAGACCAGCGAGTTAATTCTTGTAATATCATTGAAGACGTGGAAAGTTTGAAGAATACCAATTCAGATGACTTGAGCATTAGTTGACCTTGTTTCAAAATTGCGTCATAGTATTTCCAGAGTTGACTCACATTCGGTGGAATTTTAAGAACATTCGAAGTCGCTGTCCATGCTAAGTAGAATCTGGTATTTCATTTGGCAATGAGGATATTTTATTCCAAATCTGAAATATATTTCTCTAAATGTGATTACACAAATTTCTCCCTGTATTATTTTAAGAATTGACATAAAATCATTAACTAATACTTTAGTATATGGTATAAATATAATGTTAATATTTGATTACAATTTTCAACATACTGCTACTAAAATTATTTTAGTAGTTATTATGATTTGATTTCTGTTGTTTATACGATTAGACTTCTGTCGAAGTAAAAATTCTTTCTAATCACTATCTTACTAAAATATTATAATACAATAAAAACTATTTAGTGGAAAATTAGGAACAAAAACATTATTAAAAATTATGCTGTTAATAGATCTTTCCGTTTCAGAAAAAGAAAATTTATCAATTATTATTCTAAAGTTAATACTTCATAAAAAATACTTTAATTGTATTCTAAGTATATAACATACTTATGAAATACAAAATTTAATAAAAAACATGAACATAAGTATGAAATATTATAAATATGAAAAAATATCAAGCTAAAATACCTTATAGCATTCTAGTATTTTTATTTCTCAAATATATAGTTAGAAACTCTTTTATTTTTCGATTATTTCTTGATTTTTATCAGCTTTCCTGTATATCCCGCGTTATAGCTTAAAATGAAAGAAATACTTCAGGTGTGAAATTAACAGTATCAGTAATGATTTGAATTTTTTCGACAAATATTTTGGTGATGAACTGTTTGACATTATTGCAATCAATCATAGCTAATCGTTATGCAGAAGATATTAAATAAAACCAAATGCATTCTCAAATGTAAAAAATAAAATTAGAATCTCTCTTAAGACCTGCATATTTTGCTTTAATTCCGTATATTTAATAATAAAATAAATAATTTAATTTTCACAATATTTTTAAAAAATTTGACAAGCGAAGTGGTTAATAATGATTATTTTTGTAGAAAATTAATAATTTTTAAATAATTTTAATAAAAAGTAAAATTAATGCTTAAAAAATTATTAATCTATAATAATAATAAAATATATATAAATAATGTTTTATAATGTTTTAATAAGTAATAGAAGCTTTGAATTTTAGATAATAAATAATAAAAATATAATTGAAACATCAAAGAAATAAATATAATTATAAATAAATATTAATTAAAAGTAAAATTAATTGTAAAGAAAATATATTTATATCATTTTCATCAATAATGTAAATGATTAAGAAAAATAAAGTAAATATGTTTTTATTACAAATAAAAAAAAATAAAAATTTATTCATTAGAATTCCACTTTTCATTTGAATAATAAACAACAGCTAAATAACATGTAATGATAACATTTTAAAGCATCAATATCAGCATGAGCATTTCAAGAAAGTGGTCCTATTTATAAGAAGCTGTAAATTTTTTTCGTGTTATTCAGAGATAACTTTCGGACTTTGTGTGAATTCGGCCTTAAGTTTTGCAACGGTTATACACTAATTTCATTGATCGAAATGACGAATCAGTCTGGAATGTGAGGAATTGGGCAGCTCACGAAAAACTTCACAGAAATGTGTCATTACACAAATCAATAACGCGGTTAAAGTATACAACGCAATCTTTCATTGATAGATTAAACTACATTCTGCTATCAAATATGGAGTATCTCACGATTGCGAAATGATTTCTATAAATGCGAATGGCAACATCTTTAGGAATGGCAACATCTTGATAACTGTTACGAAAACAGTTCGTTCTTCTCGTTCAGATTTCAGATTTTTGATTGCTATTCCTAAAATTACTATATGAATTTTTTGTAGCTTTTAAAGCGAAGTAGAAATCATATGTTAAAACAAAACCATCTGAATCTGTTTTCAAATAGGATTAAATGACATAAACAGAAATAAATTCGCCTTTTATTTTTGTTAAATCTACACTTCGCGAAAAAAAGGTATAATCTGAACATACCTTATTAAGAAATAATGTGATCATACCTAATTCAGTAATCATTCAATATTAGTTAATAGCGAATCGTGGCTACCAATGAAAAATGTGTAGCTAGTTTTCGGAGAAAAATAACAATTAGAAAAAGTAACGATATATTTACTTAACTTTATTTAAAATGCTGTTTTGCGCCATGGTTTTTCATAAAGATCAGCGAATAAAAAATCAAACATGTTGTGGAACGTTTGAAAATTCGAAATTATTTAGTTACGAAATTATAAAATATATTAAAATGGAAATGCTTTCATTCGCTTTCCCTTATATTTCAGAAGTGGGCCCTAGGATTTTTTTTTTAATTACAATATAATGAAAGCCGAAAACATATTCCAGCAATATACATACATACATACATGTTTTATGCAAATATATACTACACATAGAAAATATAGGACGAAGGGTAGTCGACGCGCTGTATAAACTGTTCTTTTATCCTTAACAGCTGTTAAGCATAGATCATAATTTTAAAATGGGTAAAGCACCACATGCCCACTATTCTCGAAGCATAAGCAACTTTATATTGCTCTTACATTATCATTAATTGGGCTTAAAATAATTATAAACGCTGTAATCAAAATTTCAAAATAAAATGTTTTAGTTTAATCAAGCTTAAAATATTCAAAGTTATTAATATCTAATACAAGTTTATTCTATCCAGTGCAAGAATTCTCCGTTCAACCTAGACAAAGGTTAGGCAGGTATAAGCAAAATAAGGAATTTTTTAATATAGAATTGGGCAAATTTTGGAAATAGTTGTGAATTTCTATAGTTAAAGTTAATTGGTTGATTGATAAGTTAATTTACAGACACTTTTTGTACACAAGAGTTAATTAAACTAAGACCTAAGGTTATAAATCGATTCCGAGCTATTACAGACATCCACGACTGAAGTTAGAGTCGAATGAATACTATTCAACTGAAGACGAGGAAGAAGTTAGATATGTTACTCACAAAATTTTTCCGAATGACTGTAATCTAATGACTTTACTCTCATAGCCTGAATTCTGAAAGTTGTAAGTTCTATACTTGACCCAGATGAAGACAGTTCTATTGAGAGAGCCTATGTACTTAAAAAGTCCTGTGATGTTCATGTCCCTCTGATGGTGGGCATGTTATTGAGAGGAAGCATCAGTTGAGGTGCTAAACTATCATAGAACTTCGGTTCAAATTAAGAGGTAGTCAGTTGAATTTAATGCCTTCGTTTTGCAAAAATAGACTGTATAACAGTATCGTTGTAACTTAACAAAATTTAAGAATGAAATGAGGAAAAAACATAAACAAATTAAATGTTATTATTCTTGGAAATTCCCATTTTCACTCGTATTATTATTTTGCAAATTTGGGAAAGATAACATTAAAATGTAGAAAGATGATTAACAAAATCAATTCTGCATGTTTGTATGAATTTTAGAGAACTAAAGTTCTTTTGTAAAGCACTAAAATGTCTCCCAATTTTTATTGTAATATTCAAATTCATTATAAATTTTCCTCCAAAGACAGGCTTGTTTTCCACTGGATACCATGGTCATACATATGTAGCAGTGCAAGCGAGCTCCGGACTGTACCTTAAGGTTAACAGGTTTGGAATAATCATCCATCTCCAAATCCTCGTCATTTTGAACCATGGTCAGGTGAAGAGATCACACCTGACCTTGCGCCTTCCTCTCCACATCCAACAGAATGGACATTATAGAGATTTACGTGAACCCGTCACCAACCCAAGGAGCTCCAGCAACCCAGTGAGGGAGATGTGGTCACCCTCCCAGTCACTACCCGTGGCAAATGATGTTTCACTTTGCTGACAATACTAAGCCACTGGGTCTTGTTGAAGCCATGGTCTCAGCTAATTATTTTATATAATGAATATAAAAATATATCACTATTCCTTATTCCTATCTGAAAGTATTTGAGAGCCTTAGGGAATCCCTATCTGAAAGTATAAATGCGTTGCATTTTGATATGAGTTATAATTGTGTTATAATTGATTTTAAGAGAACATCAATACAATTTTATGATAGCTTAGGGTTTACTCAAAATGTGGGTAAATAAACGGAAGAGTTTAAAAATTTACCCTAAAAAATTTAATTAATATATTTTGTGAATAAAATATCACGTAATACAAGTATTATACATTATTAGATTTATATGTAAAAAGTAATATTGTTATTATCTGTATTTTTTAAATGATTGCAATTTATTCTAAAGTGCTTATGTCTAATATTATGTAATCTAATAAAATCGCGCTGTTATGAGACAAAAGTAATGTTTTTGTAAAGCTTTCTAAAAAATTTTTTTCAGCGAGTATTTTTTTAAAAAATGGATTTTAAAAACTTGCTTGAAAAAACTCGAAAATCTTCTTAATTCTTATAGACCGGAAAAATCGTGGCTGCATATAGGAAAATATGTCGTTGCTCCATAATGGTAGAATTGAAAATTTGATCTTCTGCTAAAAGAGAGAGATAAAGATAAATCCAATGAACAATACTTAAATTTTATCAGATTGCTATTATACATGAAAATAAGTGAATTTCATTTGGACGAGCTACATAGTTTTGGTCAAATTAACTCTAGTTACCTGATATAATTTTAATTTAAATATAATTAATTTCATTTGATATATTTCCTTTTTCCTAAAAATAAATGAAATGCCATTATTTATATGTTAGATCATAGCACATGTATAGGAAGACATTAGCGCCAATAATGTTTTATATCTGGCAGTTTTTTTTTCTTTCGCCAAAGCAACTGAAAAGAAAGACAACTAATTTAACAACAACAACAAGAAATACTTAAAACACTTATAGACAACGATTAAAACATAAACTTTCAAACAAGGGTGTTGTTTTAATATAATATTTTTCATATATATATATATATATATATATATATATATATTGCATATTTAATTGCGTTGTCTGACACAGAAAATGCAATACCAAAATGTGATGGATGTATTATCAAGTAAATAGCAAGGAATAGACAGCTGAATTATTTACGCAAATTATAATTGAAATGTGAGTTTATCTCATCAGAAGTTGTCGAGAGAGAAAAACAAGGAAGGAAAGGCTGGATGAGTCATCAGTGGTTACTCTCTGTCGTCAAGGGAAGTCCGCTTTCCTAGCCATATTTTTGTCGATAACATTAAAATATTCGAATAATTCCACAAATATTTTCAAGATTTCTGCCAGATTTAGGTATGATATGGAAATTATGGTTCAGTTTTCTTATATTAATCAAAGATTATTCACGAGTATTAATGAATTTTTGTTTTCAAATAGAAATTCAGCAATATGTTATAGGAAAAAAAACATAAATATATCGTGGATTTTTAGACTAAATTTGAAGAAAAACCGAACTGTGAATGTCAACCAAATTTATTTTCTAATAGAAATTTAACAATATTTTATGGGAAAGAAAATAGATGGATCGTAAATTCTTTGATGGCCTTTGATCTTGTCAATATGAGGTAAATACGAAAACATATTTTCCATATGCTCTCAAAAGTTTTCAAAAACTAATTTGCAATTTATCAGATTATAATGAATAAAATTATTTTAGTTAAGTAAATGACGTTTGTGACAAAAAGATTAAAATAATAAACATAGAACAAAGTTTTTTAGTCAATAATGAAATGATTTGCAAATGCGTAATATCAAAGATCTTTATCAAAGAAATTATTAATAATTAACTTATCAAATGAAAATTATTACTTTATATCATAATATTTTTATTTATGACACAAAGAAACTATTAATAATTAATTTATCACACACACAGATAAAAATTTTCATTTTAAATCAAAAAGTATTTTAGATACCATAAGTTTCCTGATGGCAAACTTTTCGTTTTGAAAATTATTTCACAAACATAAAGTTTGCTAATTTCCCTTTTCTCTCTTATCTATTCTTTTAGAAACACGAACTTTTAAGTCTTAAAATAATCATGAATATTTGCATGGCATTTTTTATTAATTCTTTATATTTCTCTCCTTATAATAAATCATTTTATTATAATCAATTCTGCTTAAATATTTTAAAATAAAGTATATCTTTATCCGCTTGATTATTCGAAATTTTAATATATATACTATATGTTTAATTTATTAATATATTGTAAATTTTAATGTATTTTACGAAATTTTAATATATAGTATACGTTTAATTTATTAATATATTGTAAATTTTAATGTATTCTATAAATTTTAATATATTAACACATTTACTTGGTTCCATGCTTGGGTTTTTCTTTTTTTCTTAATATTTCATAATTTTATTTATGATAATATTTTAATTCACTTATTTAGATCTTAACAAAAAAATTTTAAAAGAAAATATGTATATTAAATACAATACTTAAACTAACCAATATTTGGTTTGTTCGCGAACGAAGTTTATACCTAAAAGTTATACTTAAAGTTTATATCAGTTATTCTGAAGCCAAATCGGTATATGTTTTTTGGATTTTTATAATATTTCTTCAATTTTAATGGAATAAATATTTTTCTTGATTATCGAAAGATTGTATAACTTACAGAATTTACACTTAGATTTAAAAAATAAATAAGTTAAAAAAATTATATACTTTTCGACTAAATTAATGAACTTAAAGTTAAAAAAATTGGGGGGAAAATTTATTGATTATTTCAATTTCAAACCTTGTTTTTTGGTTAACGCTTTGTTTCTTAGCATCTAACATGAAAGTGCTTTGCAATTTGCGTATATTTGTATCTATTAAAAATAACCCTTCAGTTACTACCCTGACAACTATATGCAAATTATTAGAATTTTTGATTGAACTTCATGGTGATTTTATATAATTATTTCTCTAAATTTCCATCTATTATAAGGAGTCTATTTAAAACTGCAAGTCTGGTAGAATTAGCCCTTTGCAAAAAGTTGCCATAAAGCGGTAAAAACCAAACCTTCAGGTATAAGCCTGAATTTTGAACTCAACATCATGTTTTTCACATTAAACATCATTAAAAGTATGTTTTTGATTATTTCCAGGCTGAAAAATACTTTTTTTACTTCATCCTTTCAAACATATCTCATCATTTGTTTTTATGAATATATTTAAACTAAAGTTTATCCAGGTTGTCATTAAATGTTAAGAGAAAAGTAACTTCACATGAAAATAAATGTCTTATAATGTTTTATGACGTAACAAAATATAGAGAATTATTCTTTTATTTTTTTACTTAATGTGTGTACCATATGCAGTGTAATAAAATATGTTACTTTTATTTTCATTATTAAAAAGTATTTATTCATATTTAATCTAACTCAAAAATGCTTAGGAAGCTATATACGAAATTTTTTTTGCAATGACTTTTGTTTTATGGCATTACCGGCTACCAAGTAATCCAGAATTCCTGAAACGTTGTCTTACACGAGAAATGCTGTTGGCCGGTTGCGGGGTGGGGCTCTTGGGCGGGGCTCCTATTTCTAGGAAATATTTACAATTAAATATAAATTTATTTAATTTCATGTTCTTTGAATTTTTATTTTACGAAGCTCCATTCATGAATCATATTTAATCATCGTATCAATTCAATATAAAATGTCTGAATACTTATTAGAAACAACTCCCTTAAAATAGCAATCTAAATTTTATATTTGCTCAAAAATTACAAAATTTTGAGACATATTATACCTAATAATTCTGTTTTACAAATAATAACATTACTTTTAATGTCAAGGAAATATCTTTTGTTTCGTATTTTCCATTTTAACTTTAAATGACAACAAACATTGAAAATTAATAATAAAAAATACTTTTTGTAAATTTATTAACTTTTTCAAATTATTGTTAAATAGAGGAAACTAAAACAATACAAAATAAATAAAAATACATAATTCGTTAACTTAACAACACACTTTTTGAAAAAGTAGATTATTGCATACTTTTGTATATTAGAAAAATTGGCTCATGCGCAATTGACTCTGATATTAATTAATAATTCAAAATTTCTAATATTTTCATGGCTTTTTGATTTTTTATGAGTTTGATTACACACATCATATTTTGTACACAAAAGTTACACATAAAAATTAATTAAAAGTCAAAATTTAAAACTTAATCTATTTTTCAAGAAATTCTTAAAAGACGTAAATTTGTTGACGATACAATTAGAAAACCTTCTGATCAAAAATAATTGCCGATATTTGTATCATGGAAACATTTGAAAGCATCGTGATGTTTATAAATACATTCCATTTCCATATTAATGACATGTTTTCTTAGAACCATAAGCCGTTTTTATCAGACAAATTTAGTTTTTACTTCATCAGTTTTAATTTGTTTAAAATTCATTTTTCATGCTCAATTTATACTTAAAATTTTATGATAAAAATTAAATTAAAATCAGTTATACAAGAATAAATTTTTCCACTTATAAGAATATTTCATATAATCTATTTTTAATTAAAGTTTAAAAGTATAAACTTAAATTTTAATTATAAAATTATAAATATAATATAGAAAAACAGATTTTAATTTAATTTTT
>JAPDSC010074205.1:133996-145166 GCA_026290005.1 Latrodectus geometricus | reverse complement strand
TAGAATTTCTTAATTCAGAAATGCTAAAACTCACAAAAGTGGGGGGGGGGACAACTAAATTAATCGATATTAAGATTCCAGATAAATGAATGCTTTTATTGATAACAATTATTTTTTATTATAATTATTTTAACAATTATTTTTTTTTAACAAATTTTTTTATTTATTTAATTTATATCCTTTTATTGACGTAAATGTTTTGAGATTAATTTTAAAATAATTGATTTTAATAAAATTAATTTTGCTAATATATATATATACTGTGCTACCATGCAGCACTGTTATGCAATAAGCCATATCACACTTTTTCCTTTTTTTCATCCCAGATTGCATAAATTACTATTTTTTTTTGGTGGGGGGAGGCCGTGGTGGCCTGGCTGGTTAGGGCATCGTTCTCGTTACCAAACGGTGGTCAGTTCGAATCCTGGCTTAGCCGAAGATCCGCCGTAACGACGACTGGGGCACGTTAAATCCGTCGGGTCGCAATGTCCTCCATGTTCCCATTACAAATTAATACCTCTGGGGGGTGGTTGGAGCCAGGCTTTGGGTCTTTACTGGTTTCAATCTCTAAATTGGAAGATTCTGGTGGTGCTCCCATCTATGAGCCAAAAGTCGTACTTCCACCTTCGTATGAGGGTGTTCTATTAAAAAACGGAAGAAGCTCCGCTCCCTCTCTGACTTCATTCGCCTAGTCGCTCTGACGGGCGGGCTTGGCGTTGCCACGTGTCATTAACAACAACAATTATTTTTAATTTCTATAAAAGTAATTTTAGGTGAATTTAATATTCTTGTTTTTTTATTTGAAATAATTTTAGTTTGAAAATAGCAATCTATGTAATTTTTTATGAGAATTTCATTTTTTAATAGTATTAATAAATTTTAAGTAAAAAAAAAATAAGATAAAAACTTTTTAAAAATAAAATAAAAACTCATTAAAAATAAACTTTTTAAAAATAAAATAAAAAAATCATTAAAAATAAACTTATTAACAATAAAATAAAAGTTATTAATGAAATATGCTAATTTTCCTTGTTTTAAATCTACACTCTTGAAGATATTTTTCTTTTGGGCTTAAGGATGATTAAAAAATGTAAGTTTAAATTCCTATCTCGTTTCTACTATCTTTGGCGAACAATTTTTGCGCATGAATTGCGACTTTTTCTAACCCTTTTTTTAACAATTCAATGAAAATAATTTATTATATAATTTTAATAGATTTTTTTGGCTTTAAATTAATTAGATTTTTATTTTTATTAGCGAACTAGAGAGGAATGTGTCCAAATACAGACAATTTAGGCATTGAAATGAATGTCTCCAATGGTAAAGTATTAAGAACTAATTTCGTTTCTCGGACATCCAGGGCCCCTATTCAAGCAACGTGCAACCAAAAATTTTCAAGCAACGTTGAAAAACATTCCAACCCAAAATGTTGCCCTTTCTCTTGATGTTCATGATATTATTTTAGCAAATCCTAAATCAACTAGGTTGTCAAAATTTAATGATATTACTAGCTGAATTTTTCCTGTTATATTTCAATAAACTTAAAAAATATACCTAACTTAAGGAAATAATGGAAATGGAAAACCAAGAATAGTTTTAGATATTTTGATTTAAACATAATTTAAATAAATTAATAAGAAAATATAAAGTATTTTTGAAATAAAATTTAAGTTTTATGTGAAGTGTTTCGCACAAATTCAGAAAAACAAGAAAACTGCATATGATTTATTTATTTTTTATTAAAATTTTTCTATTGAAATTAGTGCCAACAAATTACATTTTCTGTCAAAAAAGCTCTTTTAGATGACAAACCGATTGTAATAAAAAGCTGATAGTAAAGGTAATGTAAGTTGAATAATAACAGTACTAATATATATAACATATTAGTCATTTTATTATTTTTGTTCTTAATTTATTTTCCCTATTCATTAATTTTGACAAAAATAACTCGGAACTTAAGAAAAACCAAATAAAATAATATAGTTATTTAATATTAGATAATAAAGAATTCTAATTACTCTTATACCTTTGATTAATTATTATTATTTCTATATCTTTTGTTTTTTTTAAATTTTATTTACTAATTAAGAAATATAGATTAGTTTTAATATGGTATAACTTTCATATTATTTGCAAATTTATAAGTTCTGAAATATTAAGCTGTACTTTTTTTATTCATAAATCGGACAATTTATACACCCCGTTGATTTCTTGGGTTTAAATGAAAGAGAGAGAACATACTCTACTTTATAGTAGTTTTATATTTATTAAATAACCATTGAAAAAATTCGAGTAGTTTAATTTTCGCTGTTTTATACATTTCTTTTCTAAATTATGTTCCCTCTGCGTGAAGACAAAGAAAAAGTTTTTAGGCTCTTTTCTATTTTTGTAAAACAAATAATTTCCAAAAATATGTAGGAAAATAGTACGCAACTGAGCATTTTAATTAACATTAAATGTAATTAAAATGTAAAGTAATTAAAAAAGTTAATTTGAAAGATTTCTCTAAATTACTAAATACAGCTGCGTAGCTGAACATTTTCTGACGCTACCACAGTATTTTTTAAAAACTGTGCACAACTGAGAAAGTCAGAAATCTGAAATGATACATATGACTTTGAAATTGCGGTTTTTATAATTTTTAACAAGTAAATACAAGGCAATTTTTAAGCAGTAATTATCAGCAGCGGTAGATGGCAGCATCGTAATAGGAATAGAAGTTTCTTGTTGAAAAGCTCATGTTTTAAATGCTCTTATACATACTGACAGAAGAGTGTTTTACAGGCTCTAAAATGTTATTAAAAATAAGAATAATATAATATTTATTCTAACCGTTTATTTAAATAAAAAAGCAATAACGGCTATAAATTTAAACTTTTATAAGTAGGAAAAAAGGATATTTCTTTTGATACATATAGACTGATCTGAGAAAATATCATATTCTTATAAGAAGAAAATAAATAAGAAAACAGAAGAGAAAAGTGCTTCTATATACGTATGATTAATACTTTCTAACAGATGAAAAGAAATAAATTATGATGCATTCATTTTTATTTCATCTGACTGTTTCCCAAAAAAATTGACGAAACAATCTAAATAAATGCATAACATTTTAGAAATACTTAAAGTTAATTTCTCATTATGAAATATTTTTTTTATATTTCTTATATTTGTTTCAGAGTTAAATCTGCGCTCTATCAGAAGATATTTGAGGGGGGAGGGGATGAACTTTTCCAAAAATTAGAGAATATAGCATGTTTCTTCTTTTTCCCCCGTACATAACATTTCCTAAATGTAGATTTTAAAAAAAAAAAAAAAAAAAAAAAAAAAAGCCATAATTGTGAAGAAGGTTAAATTTATTAAGTCAAACAGAGTAAATGTTTTTGAAAATTAAATTAAATTAAAAAAAATTATTCCTAGCTTACAAAAAAAAACGGTATTATAATAATAATAAATATTAACAACAGTATGCGTTGAGCCCTATAATTACTACTACTCTATTCGTATAATGAATACTACTTGCTTTGCCATATTTCGGAAGCATTTTTTTAAACCATTTTTTTTTTCTTAGAGGAAACATTTTTTTTTCACATCCACTAATGACGAACTATTTTCCTGTTACTGTGTTTAAAAAGATAAAAAGAAATATTAGTGATTTTTGTAAAACATTTTATAATTGAAAATTAATTAAATTATAAATTAATGTATCTGTTACTTAAAGGATCAGTTTTAATGTAGTTACACTGTTTCATATACACATTTCATGCAAAAATGATGAAAGAGATTGAATTATTATCTTATAAAATTACATAACATTTGATTATCCATTTATGGATTGGATTTTACAAGGAATTTAAAAAGTAAAAGGAAAGGGGAAATAATTTATGAATAGAATACTTTTACTATCAACCTTAACTTATTGGAAAATGATATTGTTTCCAGATACATCATTTCGAAATAGAGATGTTAATTCTTATGATAACATACACGGTTCAAGACAATTAGGGGATATTGTGAGTTTGATGTGAATTAATCACAGTAAAATTTTTTAACAGAAGATGTTAATGAAAATTATAATGACCAGAAAGTTGAAAATATGTAAATAGTTATTTGGATGTAAAATACTTTACGTTTTTGATAACAAATAAAAAGGAACCAATCGAATTCTTTCTAAAAAAAGAGATTAAAATCTATTGACATGCGCTGAATATTTTGTGATAGCGAATATGCTGTCTCAGAAAAATGATTAAACTGAATCGATACCTAAAGGGACAGTGTAGTGAAAAGCTTAAGAATCTCTCAAAATGTCATTTCCTAACTATGGAATAGAAATGTTTACCGAAAATCAGTACAAGTAGGTAAATATCCAACAACCAGAAGGATCAATATTTAACACTAACCATCAGAAGAAACAGAACTATGAACTTCATTTTATTGCAACAGAGCCTTTAGAGGGCTACTTCTACCAGAATTTCGACTTAAACTGTTTGAAACCCATTCCGCCAGTTTGTATTTCGTAGAAGGAGCATCTTAGATGCGGTCTAGGTGAGTGGAGCAACTTAATTAGAACATTCTACAACAACATACTAGGAACTCGACGAGTACCGCTTTAGACAATGGGCGTATTCTCATATGGAAAGAACTTAGAACTGCCTTAAGAGAACACGTGCTTCAGAACTTAAATAATTCTACTTTCATGAATAAAAGATTCTATTTTGACGGAGGTGAAGTTATGATCTGGGTTGGTACTCTTATCAATAGCACTACTGACTTGTACATTAACAGGACAGAAAACTATAATGTAGAGATGAAAACCTAAGACCTGTTATGGTCCCTTTCGCTGTAGCAATTTGAAATGAATTCATTCTCATGGACAATAATGTCGGTCTACATCATGCTCAGTTGGTGGACAATTTCCACTTCGAGGAAAGAAAACTTAAAAAATGTATTGATCAGCACATTCTCTTGATATTAATCCTATAGACCATGTTTTAAGCACTTTAAGAAAAATGCATGGCAGTTTCTTAACACTCCCAGAAGCAATTCATCCTCTGGAAAACTCTTCGACAAGAGTAGATGATACCCCAATCGCCTTCACTGATAATTTCATTGACTCTATGTTTCATAAATAAGCGATATTGCTCTCGGTCAAAGAAAACCGTCCTTATTTTTATTAAATCTAATTTTTATCCGAGAAGTTATATTTTTTGTTTGTTAGCAAAATAAATATAAATTGTGCACTTTTTGCGTACCGATAAATAAATTCAATGAAATTTAACTGTTCAATGTTAATGACTCTTTTTCTTTTCTCATACCTTACACCTATACATCATATATCAGTAGCCAAAATATTTCCTCTTCTGTACATTTATTCGAAATCATAATATCATCCGAATTGTTTTATGCAATGTCTGTCTAAATTTAATAAGAATATTCTTATTATATTATAATTCAAACTCTTTTGGGTTTTTGACAATCCCATACACTCGTATTTCATTAATTTCACCAAAAAATACTTTAAACAAATGTTAAAATACATATATATTTGCATTGAATATTATGATTTTTGGACTTTATTCTAATATTCATTGTATCTGTAAATTTTTGCATACATTAATTTTATTATTTGATTTTTGTTGAGTAAGTGTTTTCTTAGCTATTTTGAATAATATTAAGATATAGTTTATAAGAGATTTAAATCTTAACGATTTAAAAATAAAATAATAGTTAAAATTATTTCATTTTTTTATCATTAAGTCTTACAGTTCTTATATATTAACACAAAATTAATTTAATTCAATTCATAACTTATATAATTGCAATAGAACATTCAAGTGTTAATTTTTATTAAACAAAAATTATAACAGTTCACTTAAATAATTATTTTTATTTAATTGAAATAATTTTTTTTTAATTTTCACGCTCTTAATATGTATGTATTTAATGTATTTCTTTAATAAATTTATTTTGGAAAGTAATTAAAATACTTTTCAAATATTCTAGTCAAAAAAGCAGCATTTAATAGTCAGTTGTAAAAATTCTGAAAATTCAGACAAAACTTTTAACAAACAAATAATATTATATGTACCTGTATATCTTTGTGTAGCCTTTATGAATTTAACATACCCTCTTATTAACATTATCTATCACTTTAAATTATTTAAATCTCACTTTAAAAATATATGTTTTTGACATTTCGCACCATTTACGAAAAAGATATTGCATACATGAATATTATTTATGGTGGTGCCATCTAGTTTCCTAGAATTATATATTTCTTTTCTGAAAACTTAATTTCACAAATAAAAGATTATTATTTAATTTTAATATTACTATTTAACAAAAACAAATATTTTATTAGAAGTATAGCTTATTAATTAAACTTAAGAGTTTTTGTTTAAATTCACAGTTTTTCTAACAAATATCTATCTGTGAAACATCCATACATTTTTGGATTGGATTCGGTGATAACACAAAATTATATAAATTATATGAATTATTTGTATATATATATAGTTAAAAGTTTTTTAACTATTATATTAGTTTTAAAATTTTTTTAACTTTAAACAAAGCTAAATTTTTTTTTTATCTGGTTGAACTATTTTGTGTTAATCTGTTCTGCTAACAGCTGACCAAATTAATATTATCTTTTAGTTTTACTATGTATTCTTCTCATGTTCAATAGCATTTCTTGTAGAAAATTTCTGATATCAAGGTCTAATTTAAATACCCGTTTTCAAATCATATTTTATTTGATATCGATGAAAAAATCTAAGATAGTGAAATAACATTCTACAAACAACAGACGTAGATGAAATTTTATTTTATTTTACTTCACTGAGATGATACAAATATTTTTTAGTAAACCTTATTTATAAGCAATCTATTTTCAACTTGCAAAAAAGTTATATTTGTGTTATAAAGAATATTATTTTCAAAAATTATCTTTGAAAAGGCATTTTAAGCATTGAAAATCATCCATTTTATTTTAAGAAAGCAGTTACTTTATACTTGAAGAAGTTATAAAAATTAGTTATTGTCTTTTTATTTTCCTGTTAATTTAGTAGTTTTTTAAATTATAATTTTAAAAGCTTGATGTAGATACTAATTAAACATTCAGAGAAAGAATTGCATAATTGTTTCTCTTAATACATCCATTAAAGTAGAATAAATGCGTTCAATGGATATATTATACTTAAAAATGTTCTTTTCAACCCCAAATTCATTTCTTCAATTTTAAAACTGGACCAAGAATAGTGTGCGGACATAAATATGATATTTATCTCTATAAAACATTTTTTATTGAGGTCGGAATTAAAGACAAAAAAATTCCTTTGCAGGTTCCAAGTACACTAGACTCTCATTTTTATCAACACATAGAGACCAGTAAAATAATTCCTAAAATCTAAAGTTTGCAAAAAAAAGAAAAAAAAAAAAAAAAAAAAAGTCATACAATTTTTTTTTATCACATTACTCTTTGTTAATGAATAAAATTCTATTAGAAAACATTAATTAAATGCATTACATATAAAATTCATTCAAAATAAAATTCATAATGAAAAACAATTCTTACTTTCATTTTATTGAGGTAAATCAAGGTAAGTATGTAATCATTTTTTTTTTCAAAACTACATTTTTTAAAACACATTTTTTTGATGTAGAAAAGCATTTCACTGTTTTATTCATCTATTTCATTTAACCATTTATCAACTTATTTTGCATAAGGTCGAAATACTAAGTTGTTTTTTTCATTTTTAATAACTGAAAGTTTTTTCATTCTCATTTGCTTTGTTTCCTTATCATTTAATTACCTAATAATTCTTACGGATAAATTACAAATGGATTCGGATTCAAAAAAACCTGAAATGATATTTAATGGGATTAATAAATTTGAAGTTCATGAATGAATAACTTATTTTTCTCAAGTTGTCAGGTAAATTTTTCTGTTTTTTTTAGTTATAGTAGTTTATTTATTAATAACTCACGTACATCCAAATTATTTTGATATCGTTTTTCTAAAACATCATTCCAAATACACATTCACAAGAGCACTGTGCCTACAATGCCAATTTCATAAGGTGATACCAAAACATGAAAACTCCTTCCAAATATAAATGAAAATGTGCTTTAGGTCCCTTATTTGGCGCGTTTTGAAAATCGCCAGTGCCATAGCAAAAATTCTACCACTATTTGAAAGTGAAACTTATTAGCTACCAATGAATAGGCTAAAACAAAAGAGTAATTAATGAGCATGCGTGAAAAAGCGCTTCAAATTCACGAGTTGGCCAAGTAGGGGACCCAAAGCGCAATTTAACTCAAATATATTCAACGATATTTTCATTTGAAACTATTGATTACTCTCAAATAAGTCGAAAATTAGATTAGGCGGGAAAAATTGCTCACTGATTGCTTTAAAAAGTGTGAGGTGTGTTAATTGGTTTATTTAGTTTTAATGTTTTAGACTGCTTAGCTTATGCCAAGAGATATACCAAATCAAGTTTTCCGTATTTACCCCGTATTTCATTGGTGGAAGTGTCTGAATTCTTAATTCTGTCGAAGTTATGAATTTTCATACGGTTAAAAAATAACAACCTAGATTATCATAATGAGATTTTAATCTTCTATATTTAAGGTAATGAATTAAACTTAAATACTAATTTTCATCACATTTCAGATTTTTCTTCTTCAAAAGTTGTTTTTTTATTGTTATGAATGTAAACCTGCTGATGTAGGAAACTCCAATCTCATAAAAATTTTTTAAGTTCTTAAGTTTTTCATAATCAATGTCTTTTATGTACTGATTTATAAATCTTTTAATTAATGTGGTATTATAGATGTATAGCGATTTATAAATGAATTTTACTTTTTTTATACATATTTTCTTTTCTTTTTTGGTTAAAGATAGTAAATATTTAAAAACAATCGATTTGTTTTGCGACTGGTGATTGAGAGTGGAGTAGTAAGCACTTCTGAATCATAAATTTCTCTTTTTCTTAAAATTTAATAATTAGTGTAAGCAGGTTGGTGGATTTTGAACTAGAAAAGCGTGGAAAAATAAAATGTTTTAGCAGAAGCTTATTTCATAAATGTATTCAATATAAATCTTGAAATGTTTTTTACAGTGAACACTCCTTTATATTTATTATAAGTTAAAAAGTATTTGATCGTATTATGTTTTTTATCTTATTTAAATTCAATAAGGAAAAGAAAATTGTGAACAGATTTAATACAGTGTGAAATGTTCACTTGACATCCGAAAATAAATAAAAGATTTGATCATGGCTGGTACAGGTATTATGAATGTGAAATATATATTAATCGATGTACATAAATGTAAAAGTATTCCACGGCGATTATAAATATGATATTCATATTTTTTAATGAATTTGGGATTTTTACTTCAAAATTATAAAATCATCTATCTTACTGAGTTAACGTTTATATTTGGCCTAAAAAATATGACTTATATTGGTGAAGGGAAAAATAACTGTATAAGATATAGTGTACTATTGTTTATATACAGCAAAATCTATAAAAAAGAATAAGTACAAATAAAAAAAATTAGAAAATAGCAAAGCTTAGTAAAAACTTTTTCTTGATAACTTTGCTTTCTAATATTTTAACACATAAATTAATTAAAAACAAAAATTTTCAAATTTTTCTTTTATTTTATGGTTGTTGATACATAAATATATGCACTCAAAAATATGCAGACATTTTATTTTAGGTCTGCAATATCATAATGACTGAATGATTTATTCAGAATTCTTGCAAAAAAGAAGTAAATCAAATTATTTATATTTTAGAAATCAGCTTGTGAAATTCTTTGAGCTTAAAAGTTTTATTTGATGTTTCATAAATGCCAAAACTAAGTTTTTTATAACTGATATTTTAATTAAAAAGGAGAAATCAATTTTCATAATTCGTTATATTATTTTTATAAAGTTTTTTTTTTTAATTGAATATTTTTTGCATTTCTATTTTGATCTTAATTTGCAATAACTAGTTTATGGTCCACATTTAATGGTTTTGAATAATTGATAACTTGGTTCAATATTGCATCTATTATTGTTTATCTACTGTAGCTATTAAAAATGTGTATAATTATATCTATATAACACAAATATAATTTAACACGAATGTGTATAATTATATCTATATAACACAAAAGTATTCTTAATAAAAAATGCCAGCAAAGCTTAATAGGTAATAAAAATATATATAATGGGTATGTTTCTTCATGACAATTCCAAACATTGTTGTCAAGAGTGAAATTTGACATGAAAAAAAAAAAGTAATAAATAAAAAAACTCTGTAACACTACATTACACCCCAACATTGTAGCCCAAGGCCTACAGTGCCCAAGTCTATTTTCTTGACCAAGAGTTCTGGGGTGGAAAGCAAGTATTTCGCTTTGGTGGTCAACCTTATGTGAAAACCCCAGTTTTTAGTTCCCAAGCATGCTTGGTACTCAGTTTTATCAACCCATTGGAGGGATGAAAGGCTGAGTCAACCTTTCCTAGCTCAAGGATAGAACCTTACATCTCTGCTTTGGCAGTGTGAAATGCTACCACTACGGCACCAGGCTTCTGATATGCAAATAACATTGAGAAATAATCATTGAAAAATTCCTTGCTGAGGAAACAGATGTTAGATTAATAAAAATAAATTAAATATAATTGAGTTTTTATTATAATAAGTATAAGATTATACATTTTTTATATTCTGTTATAATATAACAAACTTGAAATTAAATTTTCGCCTTTGTGTCTCAGTATTTAAAAGTTCCATTTTTTTAAGGTAGCCATTACTGTATGAATTTTAATAATTATTATTCAAAATACTTTAACATAGATTGTATTAATGTTGATATTTAATCTATCTCACTATCTCTTATTTCCTCAATTGTTTATGTATAGTAATTGCATTTTTTTTTTTTTTGATGAAATTATATTTGCAGTTAGAATTCTAACATTTAACTCAACTCTATCATTTTTTCAGTTATGTTGTTTTGAATTCTGGCTTGCAACCTAAAAATTTATACTGCTATCTACAGGGTTTTCCTCAATTGCTTTCTATGACTTTTCATCTGAGGGATCATATAAAATGTTAACAATGACAAAATATATATATATATATATATATATATATATATATATATATATATATA
>JAPDSC010074205.1:108350-133986 GCA_026290005.1 Latrodectus geometricus | reverse complement strand
TATATATATATATATATATATATATATATATATATATATATATATATTTTACACATATTCTATCCTAGACTATTTTTAGGAAGCATAAATTCAATATTGCTTTTTCTAGGGAAAATATACATTCATACCCATTATGTGGTTGCTTTATCAACAATTTTAAATTTAGTTCTATATAACAAATAATATATTTTGCTTAACAAAGGAATTGACTTCTATTATTAAACAAAATGTTATTTTATTTCTGTTACAAAAAATTATATTTCCATTGTAATGTGAGCTCCATATTAACTTATCAATATGCTATATGAAATGGTTTTGCTCCTCAACTAAAAAAATTGGAACAGCTGCTTTATAATCCATTTGATCATATGAATTTGATGATATTTTTGGAAATTCCCTTGTTTATTTGGCAACCTGGTTTTTATTATTTCATAGAGATTGAGAATAATAAGAATTCCATAGAAAGATCTATTTTGGTAAGCCTAGTATTTACATTATCAAGAAGAAATTTAGAACAACTTATTCCATTTTTACAAATTATTTAAAGAATTTTTGCAAGAATAGTTCGCCTGTATTTTTTTAGTGTGTTCTGCAGATTTCTTGACCTTCTTGATACTTAAATTTCAGGTTGTATTATTCTTTTTCATTATTTTAAAAAAATTATTTTGTATTCTGTATTAATCTTTTTTATGAATTCAATAACTATTGAAAACTTCTCATATATTCAAATTTCTAAATAGAATTTTATTTATTTTTCCTTTTTTGAAAATTTTTGTGTCTATTAATTTTAAGACTTTTTTTGTCAAAAATTGTCATTCATAACTTCAATTGTTTCAAAATAAAAATTAAAAGAAATATTGAAAATGTATCATTAAGACAAATTTTTATGTCTGAAGAGTATTATAAGTATTTTTTTAATGGCAATTTTTTTAATTTTAAAATTCTTTTGTTTTATGAAGTTATGTAATATAAATTATATATCATATTAAAATATATATCATTGATTTAATTAAAACATTTTCTGCATTTTACAATCTTTTTTTTTTATCAAAATTTATGTAAAATTATATTGTTAGTTATTATATTGTTGTAATTATGTGTGTTGTTGCTTTATGTCTATAATACCTAAATAAAATTGTGTAGTCTTCACAGAAAATTTCTAAACATAAAATTTTGTCTTTGGAAGAGAGTAAAGAATTAATATTTTATAATTATCATAATAAATATTTATCTTGTGTCTGTTTTAAAGATCATGCACATTCATATAAATAACAGGAAATAGAATCTTTGAGTGCCCATAATATATGATCTTGTTCTGATCTATAATGAAAAAAAATTTTTAGAACTTTCTAAACTCAATAATCCTTTAAGTTCCATGGCACCTGTTAGTATTTTAACAAAGTCTGTCGATTGAAAAAAAAAATTTAGATTTAGAATTGGGATGAGTAGTTTAAAGATTATCTTTTTTTGGATGGGAAAGGAAGTACCAATTTCTTAAAGGCATATTGGTACTTGCTCTCCCATCAAATTTTTTCCTAAAAAAAAAAAAAAAAAAAAAAAAACAATGTAGCAAGTTTTAATTATTTTTTAAATATATCAGATAAAACAGCTAATAACTTATACTCTTTCTTTGAAACAAATAGATAAAATTTAATTTTTAATTCATGTTCCACTTTTTATAATGCGAGGGTTACAGGAAACATAAGCATAATATATTTTAAAACTTGCCTGCATAAAAAATAAAAATATAAGCTTAGGATACAGCTCTAAATTATAACACTTGGTGACACTTTTTTCATGGAAATAGTGCATAGAATTTTATGTAAAGTAAGGGTATACTTTTACAATATTTCTTTTTTCATATATGTGATGACATTTTTTAAAATTTTTTTTATGTGTGAATAATTGGATATAATATATATAAAGCTTTGAAATTTTTTTTGTAGATCTAAATAAAATTCTATTTTTTTCATACCAGAAGTTTTCAAGCGAAATTAAAATTTTTTTTCTTATAACAAAATGCATACTTTATACAGATTTTTTTTAAAAGATTTATATTATTTGTAAAATATATGATGAAAGGGATGATTCTTTTATCATATTCATTGCCTTTTCTTCTAGTATATAACAATGATACATTTTTATATACATGGTTAATAATTTAGGTAAAAAACTTTTTTTTTTGTTCAAAATATTTTATATATTTATCTCTAGCTTATAAAAAATATATTGAGAAATGTTTATTATATATATCATGTTTCATTGATTTAAAATACTAAAAATATTGTGACCAAGTGTAAATTAAATCTTTTTAATTTGAATAATTGGTGTATTTACAGTGAAAATTTATACGCTACCTACTCCTCAGATAAAACCAGATCCATATTTACCATATACTGAAAGTCTATCAAAACGAAGAATACCAATAATTGTTGACAATGGTATGCAATTTAATTATAATTTAATGATATTCTTATATAATATATTAAGTGTAATGAAGTACTGATTATGCTATATAGGTATTTTAAAATGTAAGATATGATGCATAGAATATTGCTATATTTTTTTTTTATTTTATTATACCTATATAATGATAGATTATCAGATTCTTTCAATCAAGAAATTTTTGGTACTGCAGTATTTTTAAATTACCTTATATGTTTCATTTGAGATTTTATTAAAAATCTAGAATTTGTAAGTAAAAAAAAACAAAACTTATAAAATGTAACTTTCTTTAAAATTGTTATTCCTAGACTCAAAATACTTACTTTGCTTATATTTTAAATTTCTGTTTGAAATTTTAGCATTAGATAAGTATTTAAGAAACTTTCATTACTCAATTTGTATTTTATACATAAAGAAAGTAAAAAAATAATAACTAAAAATTTCTAAATTTTATTCTACTTTATATATTTAACATTTATATTATATCAATAAACTTTTATATTTTAAATTTGATTTGTGTTTTTATGTACTATCAATTAACATGGATTGCTTTATTGTAAATATAAAATATTGATGCCTAAGTATACAAATATAAAATATTAAATCTAATTTTCAAAATATTGAAATAGATTTGAACTTGAAATGGAATCAATGTAGCAAATTATTTTATTACATAGACTTTGTTTATAGTAGTTACTTTAAGGGGCAAATATTTATGCAGTACCATATAGTGTATTTTGTGAATGAGATATATTGTTGTATAGTTAAATTCATAAAATATTTTATTGATAATTATTGTGTTTTAATCCATTTCATAAGTATGGATTCACTTTTAAGATTATCAAAAATCTCTTAGTAATCTTGCAGAACTCTAAGCTTTATCGAAGATGGTCTAATTTTTAATTGATCTTATTTGGAAGTAAAAATGAAATTTTTGTTATCAGTTTTATTGAAATATTTATAAAATTAACTGAGATTTATTACGAAGACAAATAGTGTTTTCAAACATTATTTCTATTACATATGGATATAATATTTGCCTAACATATCAGGATAAATGAGTTTTTACTGCAAGAAAAATTCATCAACTTTAAGCAATATGAAAGTTATTTTTATACTTTCTGCTTTCTTTATTGAAGTTAGTGCATGGTAATAATTTACAAGGAACATTACATTTAATAAAATATTTATTTCTTTTTTCAGTATCTCTAAAATTAAGTTTATTAAAATAGACTATTGTATTACAACTAATTAACAACTGTTATTTCAGCAAATAGCAATATATTTTAAATTGAATAATCAAAAGCTGTTATTTGTATTTTTATGTGTAGTTGTAAAATATTACATAAAAGTTAAAATATAATACTTAAGAAGTATAAATTGTAAAATAGAGTACTGTATTTATCTTTCAACATGTTTTTTTTAATATTTTATTTAATTAAAAATTCAGTTTTTTTTAGTTTGATTTGTTCATTTATAGGTTTTTTAATCTATTTATAATGATTAATTTTTTATATTTAATGAAATTTTCATTCTTGAACTTATTCTGATTTTCTTTATTTATTTTAAAATATGTGTGTAACATATTTCTTGGATTTAAGCTCTGATTTTTTAAATGAATTATGGTTACCTTAACAAGTTATACATATAACCTTAAAAACCAATTATTTGCTAATAAATAAGCTGACAATTACTCGCTATCAACATTTAGCAATATTTTACTGAATTAAATATGCATTATTTTTTCATTTTGAATAGGTTCATATTTATGTAAAGCTGGCTGGGCATTAAATGAAAATCCATCCTTTGTCTTCAGGAATGTTGTAGCTAAGTTACGTGGCAAAAAGGTTTAATGTCACAATTATTTATCTATTCTTTATAATTAAATTTCTTTTTTTTTCTTTTTTGAAAATTCTTTTAAATTTGGTAATTTAAAATTTTAGTTTTCATCAATTCATAAGTTCAGCTATTTATTTTATAAACATTATTTGCATTAATAATATATTTGATTCTTTTTATTCAGAGTTATATTTATTTTCAGGAAAATGAAATTTTAGTGGGCAATGATATCAAAAATATTGAAGTTGTAAGATGGTTGCTAAAAACTCAGTTTGATAAAAATATCGTTACTCAGTTTGATGCTCAGGTTTGAATTTAATAATTTTTATTTATGCTAATTTTGAATTTTCAAACCATCTCTACATACATTATATATATATATATATATATATGAAGAGTTCTTATTTTAGTTTATGATATCAAAACTGAAATATATAATCTTATAAAATCAGAGTTTTCTTCAATAATTTGTAAAATTTTATTTTAAGCTTGCATATTATAAAATACACTAACTTAAAATAATATTTCCATTTTAAATTCTCTGAAATGTGTGTGACTTATTTTATACTTCATTATATGTAATTATTTATTTAAGATTAAAGAGTAATTTTTAATTTTTGATTACTATTGAATTATTAGCATTATTATAATTTATCTTAACACATGTTATAAAATGTGTTGAGATAAATTATTAGTATTATTTGTTGAAATAATAATATATTTCAAAATTCTCTTGGATAGTGTTATTTATTATTTAAATTTAAAGTAGAAAAAAATTGCAAAGACTCTTAACATTGATTCTTCATTGATGAGAGGGTTTTCATTTATAAATTTTTGGACCTATTTCCATGTCTGTCATGAATTAGTTCTGGTTCCTGTATTTATAAATATTAAATATAATGTTTGATTTTTCTCTGTATGCAAATATATTAGCTACATGTCTAAAGACCTATTACCATTTCCATTTAAGTATCTTATATTGTGACTCTTCTACTTCAAATTATCCATGTGAAAAATTGAATTATTCTTGACTACTCAGAAGTAATGCAGATTAGTATATTTTTTTATGATATCTTTTTTAAAAACTGATCAATTTAACTTAATAAAAAAGAAAATTTATTATATGCTTTATAAATCTTTAAATACTGAAAACTGATATATTTTATATCTTTAAACATAAATTATGTGTGTAAGTTAAGCATGTAACTTAAGAATAAAAAAATTAGCCAGAAATAGTAATGCATTTATATATATTTGGAATTAGATTTAAAATATTGATAATCATGAATTGCAAACAAATATTCATTATCTGTTTAGTAATTAAATGATAGAGATTTAGTGTCAAAAAGTTTTTGGTAGTTCATATTTTGATTTTGAATTCAAATTAACTATAAAAATCTTCAGTTTTAACCTTTATTATTTATATAATGATTGGTTATACTCAACAGTTTTTGAAGTTTCTTAAAGGAAATTTTTATTAAAATGTTTCACCTTAAAAAAAATCACCTTACATAGATATTTTATTTTCACTCAAAAAGAGTATTTTTTTTATATTTTTTTATTACTTTTTTAATTCTTTTTATATTTATTACTTTTTTTATATCTGAACTTTTTTATTCACATTTTTGAGAATTTTTAGTTTCGAATTTCTTGAGCTATAAAAATTATAAAACTCAAATTAACAATTATGATTAAGTCTATAAACCTAATTTTGTGATACATTAACACAATTTAGTTAAAAAAAATATGCTCTATTGTTTGGTAATTGATGTAATTAATATTGGCTTTATTGTTTGTAATTATATGTAATTGATATTGACTTTATTGTTTTTAATGTGTAATTCAATTCATGACCTGTTGATGTAAGATTTTTTCATATTGTTTTTACATCTTTTGAAACTGTTTTATAGGAAGTCATTTTTGATCATATCTTCAGCCATTTAGGAATTGATTCAACTGGGCAAGTAGATCATCCTATTGTTTTAACAGAAGGAGTTTGTAATCCTAATTATTCAAGACAATGTAAGCTCTATCTTGACTTAAAGTTACAGTTGTAATTGAAATTTTGTATTATAATTTACGTTTGAACTTAAGTTCTAATTTATTATTTAGAATGCTTGCCATATAAATAAAAATTATTTTTTCTTGAATTCATATACGTTGTAAAGTACAATGAAACCTCCTAAACTCTATAATGACCATCAAATTCATTCCATAGTAAAATTTTTTATTGTAGTCCCAAGATCAGATTTCAATGATGTTGAAAACGTTCTCCATATAAGATGGATTTTTCTTAATGTATATGTTTTTAGAGCACACCATTTCAATTACTATAATTTTTTAATAAATTTTCTAATTTCTGTATAGTCAGTTAATTCTAATTTCTGTATAGTCAGTTATTCCTGTGTAGTCAGTTAAATTTGCTTAGCTTCGGACAATTTTAATGGTCAAATATATATTAATATTCTTAGAGCTAGCAAATAATTAGCATATTTCTGAAGAAATAAATAATACAATCTTTTGTTTATAGAGTACATTAATTTAGAAGTTATAAATGAGATCATAACTAATTTTTTAAAAGTAAAATGGAAAAAAAATAAATAAATAAAAAAATAAACTTGCAGAGAATGAAAATGTTAGATTTAATGTTAATCTTGACAATATTTTAATAGTGATATGACAAATATAATTTTTTTAATAAACATAATTTGAAACCAATTTTTTATTAGAAGTACTTTTCTTATGAAAATTCTAATACTAGTTCAGATTTATTGCATTGATGAACTGTTGTTAGTAAAAAATTTAAATTGTATAATTATTCCATAAAAATTTGAAATAACATTGAAGTAATGCTTAAACCTCAGGATTTTTTTTTAAAATAATTCTTAAATTTTTTATTATTCATTAGTTGTAGAATAACAATTATTATTTTAATAAATGTTATTTTAATAAATGTTATTTGGAGAATAACATTTATCAAAATACTTAAAATTTGTTTGTGTATATTTTTAATATGCAATCGTGTATTATTTTTGTGAAAAAATTATAAATTTTTTTAAATTTATTTTTTATTAATTGGTTTATTTTAAATTAGAAATTTGAATTATCAGAAGATTGATTGCTATAGTTTATGAATTTTATAAACAATAGCAATCAATTCTGCTATAGCTTATCAATTATTATTGATTGCTATAGTTCATGAATATAAAATTAGATATAAACAAATATATTAAATTTCGACAAATATAAATTTTGTTACATTTAAAAAAATTTTTTTTTAACTTTATGTGTTGCCATGAATGATTTTTTACTGTACAAAATGTTAATATTTAATTTTCTATTTTAGTGATGTCTGAACTTCTATTTGAATGCTATAATGTGCCTCAAGTTGCTTATGGAATCGATTCACTCTTTAGTTTTTATAATTATCGACCAAAAATTACAGGTATTATAAATTATCTTACTTGGCCTTGTATATTAAAATATATAGTATTTTAAGGCAATTTGTCATGAATAATTTTAAAATTCTCCATTAATATATTAGCAGTCTTTCTAAGGAGTAATTTTTTCCATGCCTAAAAATGACATTGTATACTCTTATGATTTTCTAATATAATGTATTAATCCTTTAATTGCTATAAAATTCTTTTACCATTTGCCTCCCTGTGTCACTGTGCTTCATATTTGTGTGCATAGTAATATTATATATTTGTTGAAAAGACTAACTTCTGTCTAAAAATCAACCAAATACATTGAGAAATTGTGTTCATAAATGTTTGATTCATGTCATGATAAAATTATAGTTTCTTTTGGGAAATAACAGCATTCTAAACAACCATGTTTAAAATATTTAGAAAATATTCCTATAATATTTGGTTTGTGTAATAATAAATTAGTGCCTTAATGAGCTCTGTGAGCTTCACTTCTTTAAAGTGTGCTGTATGTAGGATTTTTGTATGTTCTATATTGCTTTATCAGCTTTCTATGGACAATCTTCTGAGTAGTAAGAGGCCAATCAGGGAATTTCTAGTTTTATGTCATTTTGACATCATAATTGAGAGTATTTAATTACTTTATAAGACCACCTTCATATGGGATTTTCTTAAAATTTTTCCTTGTTATGATTCCAAATCTATTTGAAACCACCAAAAATCCACAGAAACATGAGGGAATTCGATTCCAAAGATTATTTTCATAATATTTGATTGAGATGAAGCCAATTAATTTTAATAAAGAAGGACTTGAATATCTCATTTAATTGCAATCATTGTTTTCTGAAGATGTTGTTTAAATTTTGCTTAGTAGAAATATTATTGGATTGTAACCACTTTATAAAATTATATTAAATAAGATTTAAAATTGCTAAAAATGTAGGCAACATTTTTCCTGGTTAAAATGTAGGCAACATTTTTACTGGCATAATTATACTTAATATATTATGCTTGAATTATAGAACTCAGATTGATTATGAAATAAACTTTTCATGACTATGAGATGAACTTTTCATGTTAACTAGTATGAAAATTTTAACTTATGGTCAGCTTTTTACTAAAATAATCACTGATCAAATAAGATATCCTTCAAATTTAAAAATTAATTTTTAAGATAATTTTAAGATAAATAAAAACTTTAAAATACTTTTTTTCCACAAGTTTTCATAATAAAGATTTCTGGTTTGATTTGAGAAAAAAACTTAATTTGCATGTGGAGGAAAGAAACTTAAATGGAAAATTAGTTCAAAAGATGAAATTAATCAAATGAAAAAGAAGTTCTAGGGAAGAAATAACTGAAAAATTTATAAATAAAATGGAAACTTTAATAAAAGATGAAAATATTGTATTTTGTGTATAATTTATTTCAGTATCTCAAATTCATAATCTTTGTCAAAGAGCGTTTTTAGGAATAAAAATGTGACTCCAATCATATTTGTTTTCATCATGATTGGTGTCTCCAATCATGATGAGATTATTGAAGAGGTACTTTCTAACCTAAATATAATTGCCATAACTCCATGGAAAGGTTGAATCAAATTTTTGAAACCTTTCTTTAAATAATAATTAAATATATAATAATAACAAATTAAATATACCTTAAAATGGGTAAAAAAAGTTTATAAGCTGTCCACTTTATCTCAAGAATAATAACTCTGGAAAGCCCTTTTTTAAAAATTTAATACAATTTATCTACATAATAATCTAAGAACTTCTCTGACTTTGTTCTACAAGTGTTGAGAAGTAAATTATAGCATACACTTAAGAAAAAAAAAAAAGCACTGTAAGGTACATTTTTTCAGATTAGTTAAAGGATTTTAACATATTGGAAATTTGCTTATAAAAAAAAGGCAATTGAAAATGCAGAAAAGTTAAATTTAATCTGGAAGGAAAGTTAGATATGAATTTTCGGAAGGGGATTTTATTTCCATCATTTTGATGTTTAGGAATACAAAAACTCCATAAATTAATTGCTATATGAATTGATCATAAAAAGTTGTCCAAGAGAAATTGTATCACAAACTTACCTTAAGAAAGAAATAATTTTTAAATATTTCAAAGAAATATGCATCATGCAATTAAGAAAAAAAAAAAAAAAAAAAAAAAAGGAAATACTTAAATTTTTAGTTTTGCATAAAAAAGAAAAGAATAAAGATATCATTTATAATGAATTGCAACAATTGATTTTGATTTTTCTTATTTTCTTAGAGACATACTTGTAATTTTTCAAATATTTTAACGGACCAAATTAAAAAATCATTAAGCGTTGTTTGAAATATTGTATACCATTATTTCAAACAAGTCAAGAGAAATTTGTTTAGTAGAACTTCTTGTTTAATTTATAATTATTTCTGTGTGTTTTTATATATTATAGTTTTTCTGTGTGTTAGTGAACCCTACAAAATTTCATCAAATCAAAACAAATTATTAAAGAATAAGAAAAAATGATAAAATATAAGATTATTGGAAAAAATGATTACTCTTATCAATGATATTAATATGATGGTTTAAAATGACAAGAGTATAGATTTTACATTATTATAGAAGATTTAAGGAAGTATTGCGAAAAGAATATGTATTTTTTGATAAAATTTTTAAAAGGTATTGAACGAAAATTTTCTGCAAAATTCATTTCTTTATTTCGTTACCTAAATATATGTAATATTTCTTATGCATTCCTATACAGTCAGGCTAAGATTTATTAGATAATCTGATAAACAAAAAGTTCCTTGACTTGAAGCTTGTGTAACTAGTTTGGTATTTACTGTTTTTGCAATTCTTTTTGGACTGCAGAATACTCAAATCTTCCTTGGTAAAAAGATTTAGAGTTATAAGGGTGAATTATGAGGAATTATTTTTTATCTGGATAATATTGATACCTTCTCAGGTATTTAGGATAATTATTTTTAGATATTTTCATTTGAATACAAGATGCTGTTTTACATATGTAGAATTTAATAAATGTAAATTTGTCCAGTCAGTAGTGCAGTTCCTAAGATGATAAATTATAAAGCATAAAGACTTTTTATTATGTGCAATATTTTTTAAATTCTCAGATAGACCAGATGCTTTAAATGCTTAGATATCTCAAATGTTATAAATAGAGGAACAAATATAAGATGTATGCAATATCATTACAAAAATTATAAATTTGTTTTTTAAGTAGGCAAATATTGTTTGCATTTTATCAAAAATGTTTATATTATAAATTAATACATCCAGTGCTAAGTTATAAACTATATATAATGCTTAATTTTGTTTTTGAATAAGAGACTCAAATATGAAAATGTGTTGTTCAACAATTGACAAAGAATTTACTGTAACAACTTTTGATATTCAAAAATTTCATTTTTATTTTAATAAGTTAACTCAATCTGAAATTCAAAATACTATATCCCATTTATCTGGCTTAAATTCAATTTAGGTTCTGGTCCAAAATCAACAAAATAGGGGTTCAAGCATTACACTTTTATAATTTTGAGTATTCATTGAAAGAACTCTACATAAAAATATGTTTCTTTGTTTGAAATGAAGAAACATAGTTAGAATTGTTTCTTTATATATCTGTTAAAAACTAAATTGAAGAGAAAGAAGCTAATAGACTGTTACTAAAATAATGTATGCACTACTAAATATTTAAGAATTTCTTGTCAATTGAAAGATTCAAGTTTAGATTAATATAAGATGGAGTATTAGTTAAGAATTAGAGTGCAAAAGAAATTATCTTGATTCTAAACCAGCAGATGTAGATGTGCAAATCCATATGGCTAATCTGTGGATCTAAATAATTAGAAATTGTTTTATTACATAGGCCTGAAAGAATGTTTATATATTATATATGTTTTTTTAATTTTTTTTGTTCACTATAAATACGTCTTTGTTTAATAAAAATACGCATATTATTTTTTTTATAAAAAAAGATAGTTTTATGCTGCATTTGAATAATTTACTTTTTTTAGGTGTATTTGGGTTAATTATTTCATTAGGCTATCACACTACTCATGTGTTACCAGTTATTCGTTCAAGATTTGATGTTCGTAATGCCAAACGCATCAATGTTGGTAGTTTCCATATGGCTAATTTTTTTCACCGTCTTCTCCAACTTAAATACTCTGCACATGCCTCAGTGATCACGCTAAGCCGAGTAGAGGTACTATTATAGTTTTAAAACTTTGTTATCCACGTAAAACAGTAATATATAATCCATTACTATTGTTATTTCTGAGAGTAATGTTTATTTTTTATTTATGTTTTTATTTAAAATGTTAATGTGAATTAATGATTTGATAATAAATTTCATTTTGTTTTTCAGAAGATAATGCTCTAGATTGATGTTAATATATTATCTTCAAGTTAATTAATATTATTTTTACTAATTAACTCTTTACTAACTACTGCAAAAAATGACATTATCTAATTCAGAAATATTATATATAAGTACTACTTTTTTGTTCTCGGGATGGATTTATGTTTTTTGTAATTTTTAGTTGTACAATTAGAGTTAAACCTAAAATTTTGCTTAACAATCTAGCTTAATTTTTCAATTTTCATAATTACATTCAAGTTAAAAGTCTGGAAATCTGAGATTTTATAACCAATAATGACTTTATTATTCATTGATAGTATTTTTTAGTTTATTGTATGATAAGACCGTTTATAATGTTGATAATATGCAACAAATAATCTAATGATAATATTTGGCCAATTTTACATCTAAGTGGTGAAATTCATGCAGCTGCCAACTGAAAAGTGTTGATCTAGCTTTTAGTTCAACAACTCGTTGATTGGATTTCCATATTTGATATTGATGTTTGTTAGTGTTTGAAAATCCATTCCAATTTATAGATTCAGTTGAATGAACTTTTGGGGAAAAATATGACCATAATTTACCCCACAACTCAAGCAATGCAAGATTTGATTATAATTGTCAACAACTGCAGGGAATAACTATTATTAAATCAGTGGTGAGGCCATCGTTTGAAATTTATAATTTGTGACTACTCATATTACTTTCCGAAAAATTAGTTGAAATTTAGATTCAAAATATCTGTAATTTAGCATGTTTGTTTCATTGCTGTGTTGATTTTGAAGTAGTATTCAACTTATAAATGACTTAGTTCATAGTTTTAATTTCAAGAAATAATTGTAAATATTATTTTTCTTTGACATATTGCCGTGAAAATGGAATGATGTTAAGAATAATGTGAAAACTTACTATACCGAGATCCAATCATTTTTGAGTATGAATGGATGCTTATAAAATATAAAAACTCATGTATAAGTTTTCTTTTTTTCAATAAAATCAAATATGGTAGCTATGTCTATTCAATAAATCATTTCAGTCTAATACAAGGACATTCTATTAGACTGAAATGATTCACTTATTTAAAATTAATTTTTCTAATAAAATTAATTTTTCTTATATTAGAAACAATGTAAAGTTGCTCTTATATATATACTAAACGAATAGTGTAATTTAATTGTATGTATTTAAAATATATCGATATTTAAGATTATTCAGCATTTCATAAGACTACAGGTGACCACACTTGCTTATAGAAATCAAAGATATCTGCCAAAAACATGTAATTGCTATAACACATTCATATTGTTTTTTTTTAATGCATTTAAATAAGCTGTAACTACTTTTTATTTTCAAGTATTAATATAATATTTTTTTTTCTTCCAAAAATTATTTATCAAATTACTAAACCTGTAAAATATGATTTATTAAGTTTAAAAAAATTTTTTGCATTATTTTTATTCATTTAAAAGTATTGATAGTTACATTTTCCCCATAAGCATTATTTGAATAATATTATTTTATAACTCAATTACGAAAATATTTTATTATATTTTATGTTTCAAATTTAAATAACATGTTAAATTGTTGTCTCATTTATGCACATTTTACTGCTTTTATGGTAGCAGATATTTTTTAAGAATATGCAATGGGAAATGAAAAAAAAAAAGAAAAAAACTTTAGTTAATAGAAAATAAATTATAGTTATATAACATATTTGCAGTTTTAAGTTATGAAATCCTCTATTTGTGTCTACTACATCTTAATTTGCAGAATAATGATAGTTTTTAAATTCATACAATTCCTTGCAGTAATAGTTTAATTCATTTTGCTTTTGCATGTAAAATTACTTATGTATATAATTGAAATATTTGTATATTCCATATTTTTTTAGTATTATTAAATAAAGTAAAAGAAAATAGTCAAGTTTTTATGAATTATAAGAAATTTCAAAAGTGAATTATCAGATATTTTGTCTAATGTATATAATATTAGTTACTATTATATTAATTTATTATTAGAACGTAAATGTTGCAATACCTAAGTTTTTTTTGCTGTTACTTTTAAAAATATGTGATGTGGTTTGAATATTTGATCATATAATGTTCTTACAGAATTTAATATTGGAACACATGAAAATAAGTCCCAATTTCACTGAAGATGTTCGATTGTGGGAAAAAGAAGAATATGCTAAAAATAATACCCATATTGTGCAGCTACCTTATGCTTCAGTGAGTATTTCTGTCTTGGTATATTTTCAATTCTTTCTTGGCATATTATCACAAATTTAAATTGTGCATTTCATATATATATAATGTCTCAGAATAGCTCTGGATTGTCTGGAGCAATTTTGGTCAAACTAAGTACACATACAACTGATAGCCAAGAAAGAAATGCTGTAGAGGTAAGCCATCATTGCTTCCAATAGGTGATGGGTAGAGCATTTGAAAAATATTCAAAAGTGATTTATATAATTATGAAAAGTTTAAAGGAGGAATTAAAAGTGAAGTATTTAACATTATTGATAGTTTTAAATCCTTGATTTTTTATGCTTTTGAATTGAATAATGATATGAATGCAATTTGGCTTTAATCTGAATTCTTTGAGTTTAGGAGTACAAAGGGGAATGTAAAATGTTTCAAATGTTTGAATTCATAGGGATCAAAACCATTAAGATGAATTAAATCCACTAACTATAGCTACTTTTGGTTCTCTTACCATTATCATTATAAAGCATGTTCAGCATTCTTGTACATAAATGAACAAATTTAGAAGATTAAAGATAAAATGTTTAAAATGTCAAAGATCATTGTAGAAATTGTAATCTGAATAATTTTATTTGTAACTTTTCTAAATTAAATACTATTTTAAAGTCATTTTGAAATATCAAAAATAAATTGTCAGAATTTTTAGTATTTCATTCTTAAAATGCAAAATGTCATTAAAATATTTAATGAAAATTCTAAAAAATTCAATGAAAATATTCAAATTTTAAATAAAATAATCTTATAGATTTTGAACTGCAATTAAGTTGCTTTAATGAAAAATAATTTATTTAGTTCAAATAATTGATATATAATTTATTGAAAAGCATTGATATTACAGTTATAAAACTTTGAATAATTGAATGAATCTATTGCATATCGAAATTTTTTAAAATAAAAGCCATTATGTAATAGAACATTATTTTTTGTTTTAATAATACTTTAAGTGTTTTATTTTGTTATTGCTTTCTAATGAGAGGAAAATTAAATTTTTATTATTAAAAGAAAATGATAAATTTGTTAACTATTTCATTTTAAAGGATTTATAATATTACTAAACATTACTAACTAAATTTGTGTGCTGAATAAAGTATTAAAGGATATTTTATAAATAAGCATGATTACACTTGTTCAACATGCAATTTTTTTATTAATGAATTATTAATCAAATAAATTTCTATATATTTTAATGGATATAATTTTTTATGTTTGTCAATAGTTACCAGGCTCTTCAGCAAATACACCTACTGGGAAAATGGAAAAATGCCAAGCATTGTTGAAAAGAGTTCAAGCTGCCCGACAAAAACAAAGGGCTGAAAAAGTAACTCTGTCAATTTTAATAAAATTAATATTGTATAATATAGATTTTATATTATGTTTCTTTAATTATGGCTTTTTAAGCACTGTAAAATTTATATCTGCTAAAATAAAGATGAATTTTCATTTAAAGTAAATAAAAATGACCATTTTGCATTTTGTTTCAAAAATTTACCTTTCGAAATTATGTAAACTTAAAAAATAGAATTTGATAAATATACAAGCTTATTGGAAATTTTATACACTAAATAAATTTATTAAATAATAATAAATTATTTATAAAATTAATTGCCGTACACATAATTTATAATTCTAGGTGTATTAAAAACCATTAATAGATTCTTTCTATTAATTCAGATAAATTTGTTACTTTGTGATATTATCTGTTGTATGTTTGATTTGCAATCATAATCAAGAATACGTTACAAATGAGCTACTATACAAATGAAAACTAAAAATTTGTACATCCACATAAAAAAATTTTTCAATGTAAATTAAATGAGTTAAAAACCTTTCCATTTGTGTTTAGAGAATAGTTTACTGAAAATAACAATAAAAAGTTACTATTTATTTTCTAAAATCGTGATTTCATTCAAATAATTTGAATCTAATCTGTATAATTTCTACAATTGTGCTTTTGCCTAGCAATAGAATTTTCAATTTATAAATTTGCATAAAGAAACTAAAGTTTAGTAATTATTGATTGCATAAATACCCTGCTTTATAATTAACAAAATTCCATGATTAAAAATTCAGGTATATATATTATGATATTGTGCAACTATGAATTCAGTTTTTTTATTTCTTGAGTTACTTTAGTAAAAATGTGAAAATATGTATATGATAGATCGTTTGTGTTTGTAATGGAAAAAATCTACCTTAATAGTTAAACTTCAGCGTACGAAATCCCTTCAACACTTTTGTAGTCAAGATTCTTTCATTATTTTTAAACTCTTCACAAAACAAAGCTGAATTTCTTTTTTTTTTCTTTAATTTTTTTATTAAAAGAAAAAAATTGAAAAAATATTTAGATAATACTTGATTTGAAAATTTGTATTAAATTTTTCTTAATTTTAAGTTATTATTTTTATAAATATTAACAAAAAAGAGACGACAATGATCATTGACATATTTGAAACTCTAGAAAATTTACTAATATAAATTGTAGATTTTAGAAAAAAAATTAGCTTGATATATTGTTTACTTATATGGTTTTATTATTTTTATTTCTTTTTGTAAGAATATGTATATTTTAGTTTTTATGTAATGAAAATTTTATTAAATCCACTGTAGATTTCTTGTGATGAAGAAAGGCTTCAGGAATACCTCACTGTCCAAGAGCTAATTGAAGAAGGTGATGATAGTGCCATTTTAGTAAGTATTGAGAAATATAATCTATTTTTATTTATACAAATTGGAAAAGAGCTTTTATCTGTTAAAACTGGAATCTGACATTATGAAGAATATATTATCCATCATGATAAAATTACCAGGAAAGAAAATAGCTATTAATTTCTTTAAACTTTTTTAGCTAGAGAAATTTTTACAGCTTAGCATTATTAGTCCCATTCCCAACCTTCAAACTGGAGGATATAATTCTCAGAGATATGATTCCCAGCTGTGTACTCCAGGCACTAAGTATTCATTTTTGTCAACTTTTTATGATCTACATAGACATAGTGGGATTATTCTTTCATACCTAATCTCAACATGAAGTATAATAGCCGAAAAAACAGGAAGTACTTAAAAAGGAAAAACCATTATTAAAAAGAAAAGTTTTATATAAGAAAAACCATTATATCCATATTTAAATATAAAATTTTGTTCATATTAACAATAATCTGAACAATACTTTTACAAAGGAATTAAAAAAACTTATTTTTTTTAAAAATTCTTTATATTTTAAAAATACTTTTTCTTGTAAAAACAAATATTTTTTCTCTAAAATAATACACATTTATCCATATTGTCGAATTTATGGTATATATTAAATAATTCATCTAACATAGTATTTTATTTGTTTAAAGTGTCAGTGAAAAGATTGTCCACATTATGACAAAATCTGTTATAAACAGGTACTATATTATAAAAAACCATACCTAGAACACTATATTTTTTTACTTTCAATACTCTGCTAGTATATCTGAATTTTTAAGTTAAAAATTATCTAAACTTTAAAATTCTTATATTTTGTTTACAGTTTTATTTTTATTTTATTCATTATTATATCTTTCATATTAATGTTTGAGCATATTTGTACTCACAAATTTTTAAAAGCAATTATTGAATATTAAGTTTTAAATAGTTCAACACAGAAGTCTACTCAAACTTAATAATTTATTAAATAAAAAACAATTGAATTTTCTTAAATACATATTTGATTTTCTTAGATTATTATCTTAGATTAAAATTAGATTATAATTAGATAGTTATATTTTTATTTGTTTTCTTAGGCTTTACAAGAGTTTGGGTATACAACAGCAACAGAGCTTCAGGCAGGGATTAAAAAATTGAACTGTAATATAAGAAACCTAAAGAATCTGATGGCTCTCCATAATGATGATAATCAGGTAAATGACTATAAGGTTATCAAAAATACACCTTTTTTTTTATGTAATATTTTTAAATCAAAATTAGATTTACACCTATTATTCAATTATTTAAAATATTTTTATTTAATTTAATTTTATGAAATTAATTTTTATGAATTTTATATTTAAACTCTGTAAAATTATCACTGAAAAATTTATAAATGGGATTTGTTATGAAAACAACTCATTTTAACAGTTTTTCTTAGCTGAAATATATTGTGTATTTAGATGCAAATGTAATATGTATGTATAATTGAAATATCTCTATTGATATATAACTTACTAATTACATATTTTAATAACTTGTTATGATAAAATCTGTATTTCATTTATTTACTTAATTTTTGAAAGTAAAAAAGTTATTTATATTTTAATAATCAATTACAAAATCATAGTAAAATAATCATAATTCAGGATTATACTTAAACATTATTAGATAATAAAATTCCATTTATTCATAAAATTAAGACTAGAATTATTTTTTCATTCAAGATCTAGTTTTAATACATTAAAAAAATTTATTTAAAATTAATGCTGATTTTATTTATTTATTTTTAATAGGACTCTCCCTTTAAAAATTGGTGTGAAATGTTGAATCTGAATAATTTTTCTGATGCTGATGCATGGATTAATGAACTTAAAATGAAAAGAAAAGTAAAATTTAATTTGGAGTTATTTTTTATTGTAATTTTTAATAAACCTTAATTTTAAATAATGTTTCAATGTTATTTTAATTTATTAAATACCAGATAAATTTTAGTAAATGTATAAATACTCAAGAATAATATTCTTATGATTGGTAAAATTCTGTTATATTTGACTGCAATTGTTTAATAACAATTATAATCTTTAATATAATAGTTTGAAAGGTCATTATTTACAAATCAATAAACTATTTTTTGATAAACAATTTAATCATATGATCATCTTAATATAAATTTGCTAGTTTTTGTTGTACCTATGTAGATATGAAATTGAATTATTTTTTTATTATTGTAGGTGATTATTAAAATAATGAAATGATAATAAAACAAATAATAAAATGATGATGAAACAACTACTGTTACTTATTTGAGAAATTAAATTAATTGTAAAATTTATGTTTTCATAAATAAACAAATATTGTATTGTTATATATATATATATATATAACAATACAGTGAATAGTATATATGGAAAAAATGATGGAAACAGATATGAAAGAAAAATATGAAATACAATATCTTGAATATTTATTAATGAGAAAAAAGAATGGACAGAGCTGAGATTATTGGATCAGGTTAGAGGAAAAGCTGAAAAAAATGAAAATATAGAACAATAGCAAGAAGTTTGGGAAAAAAGTGTTATGGAACACAAGAGTATAGAAAGTCAATATATACTCAGAGTTGTAGAGCTGGAGAGGAAGTAGAAATTAAATTAATTTACACTTCATTAAAATGCGTAGTCTCTTAGAGTTTACAAAATATCTGGAATGCTTTTAAGAATTAATTTATGTAACTTTAATGTTATACCTTAAAAATTATGCTATTTTTGTAATATAGAAATGCAAAACATTTTATGAATATGATGTAGATATAGTATCTATTATATTTTTTAAACTATATACTTGATTTGCTAAAATGTTTCCATGTTCATTCCAAATTTCTAAACCATTTGTGATAAAAACAGGTATTCCTTTTTATCAAAAAGTAAAAAAAAATCTTGTTGATAATAATAATTCTTTTAATAGTTCCTAGTTTTTTTCCTTAGCTTGGCAGGCTTATTCATCACATTAGATGTAAAAGAACAGCATAGGCTTATAAAAATTATTTAAGATTTGTAAATATACATATTTTATTTTATGTGATTTTTACTGTATCAAAATTTATTTTTTAATTTTAGTTTTCTATTTCATATATTTTTTCTTTAAATAATACAGTTTTGAAATAACTCTTTGTAGTTCAAAATTAAATGCATTACAATGAATATTCTCAAAGTGTGAACAGCCTTTATCTTTTGTTGTAATATTTATAGTACTAGATAATAAATAAGATGAGAATAAAATAATTTATTTTATTTAAATTTATAAAATTCATGGTTACAAAAGAAAATTATTTATGCTTAGTATTTTTATTCAAAACTATTTTCATTAAATATTGTTAATTAAATATAATGTATGCTTCTAATTCATATTTTAACACAATTTTAAGTCTATAAATTATAATTTATTTGTTTATACAACTTTATTTAGGAAAATGCTTTTATTGAATAATTTTTACTGAAAATCATAATTTTGGCATGAAATTTAAATTTTTCTAAATATTTGCTATTTTAAAACATGAATTTTGCTGTTTCAGTTTGTTGATTTTATGATCCAATTTGGTTTTTCTAATTTAGTTTGGTATTTAACTTCCTATAATCATGAATTTGTCGCCTCCAATGCAATAATTTTTATCCAAATTTAATGTTCTTATGTTTCAAATCATGAATTCTGTGGTTATTCTTTGGTGTTCTGCAGTTTTTATTTCAGTTGTTATGAAAGCTTCTATTTTTGTTTAGCAATTCTCTCTAAATTTGTTAAAGATATAAAATACTATTAGAAAATGCATAATGTGAAAGGAGTTGTAAATTCTTTTTTATTTAGAGTATGTGTGGTATACTACAAATAATAAATACTAAGAATATTACATCATTATGTATCTATAGGTATATACACGTATGTATACATGTATGCTCTGATAAGGAATAAAGAAATTTGGGCTAGTTTCAATATCATTAAACTACATAACTAGTATATTTTATTACTTATTGAATTTTTATTCCATAAACTAATGATTTATTGAATGAAAATTCGATGCATGAATAATCGTTGATCGAATAATCAGTTCGTGAAAAATATTTTATTTTTAAAAATTATTATCATTTCTTTTGTTATTGTTTAATATTTAATTAATAAATAAAATATGTTTTATGTTAAAAAGAATGGAAGCATGTTTCAGTTTCTTTCTTTTTTGTTTATATAAATACACCAATTGTAAAATTTTATTAATATGTAATTAAATATTTTCTTATAAGTGTATTTACATAGTGTATTGAAAATAAATTACATCTTATGTAATTATACCATTTACAAACTTAAATTACATCTACCAATCATTCCAATGTTTTACTGAAGAGCTTTTTAATACTTGTCCCATTTCTTGAATTTTTCGATGATTTTCTAATATTTAGAAATATTTTGCAAACAATTTATGAGTGTTTTCTGATTTAAAGACAATTCAATATAAGAAATGAAATGTCATTTTTTCATTTATAAAGTGAAAATACAAAAAATTGCAAAACAAGCTTTTGTTTTTCTAATGTTTCATTTCTAAGAATTGTCTAGTTTGTAATCTGAAAACTTAACTTAAAAAAGTTTATATACATATAGTTATATAAATTAACTTAATTTTTATGATAATATGATTTTTTCCATTTAGATGTAGCAAATGCAGTAGTTTCTACGTTTTTCATTTATTTTTCTATATTCATGCATTTAATAAAAATTTTTATCAAATCAAAAATTAAGAATTGAATTTTTTTTAAAATTAGTTATGTTTTGTATTGTAAAATCTTAGACTGTTTTTATATTATAGAAAAAATAATTTATATAAATTTAATAAATTACACATTTATAAATTACACCTTTTTGATTTTTTTAATCATGAATTTTTTTTAATTTGTAGGAGGTATTTGAAGCTCACCAAAAACTGCAGTCAGATAGGTTAAAAAGCACGCATATAGGAGGATTTAGTTCAACAACATCGAATGATTTATTTGGTGGTAAATTTATATTTTGCAACATTTTTTCATAAGCAGTAGTATTATTAAGGAGTGAATAGTGTTTTTTGAACATTTAAGTGTATGTTTTTATTAATATCCATTAAATATTTTTTTTAAGTTAAATTATAATGTTTCTCTATGTATGCAAGACTCCAGCTATTGCTAATAGTTTCAATATTATACATTATTTAATTTTTACTTCTAGTTATGAAAATAATATATTTTTAAAAATGTTAATATTTGAGTATTGATTGAAATCAATTTTTAAGTTATTGAATTAATTTATAGTTTAATAACTAATTAACAATGATTTAAAAATTATCATATTAGTATATTGCTGGTAACTAATACAGATTATCTTGATTTAATTTAGATTTGAAAATTTTTGATAAATTGCACTTATTTATGTTTAAAAAAATCAAATGTTTTGAATTACTTAAAAATTTTTAGTTCCTCAAAAAATGTAATTGATTTTAAATCATAATTTTAAATCATAAGGTTACGTATTTATTTTTGTAGTGAGCATATTTTTCATATACAAAGAATAGTTTACATGCCATAAAACATTGATAAAAACTTGTTTTAATGCTTTATTTTATTAGAGGCCTTTGACTAATATTAAAGGTTTCCTATACAAAAAATATATTTTATTATTTTTTAATATAATGGTTGAAAGTGTTTTGTAAATTTTTTAAATAAAGGACAGTTGACTTGTTATTGTATTAATTTATTCAAATCTTTCTTTGCATGTATGATATTTCCTATCAAATGATTTTACTTTTTTATTTTATTACATTGATTATGGGTATTTAACTTATAGGTTTATATTTACTGCAAAATAAGCTTAATACCTTTAGATATTAGTCACTTGTATTATTTTAATTTTTTTTTACATTTGTTCTTGGTTCAGTTTTTTTTACATATAATTTTACTTTAAAATTTTTTTGAAATTAATAACTTTTACAAAAGAAAGTTTGTATTTTAAGTAATTGCTGCATAAAAAGATGATTAAAAACTCAACTCGGAAGGGGGAACCATAATGAATTCATATTTTTTTATTTGTTCCTTATAATGAGAAATTATCATGAATGTAATAGAAAGAAATTAAAGCAACTGAAATCATTATTAAACATTATGGGATGAGAAAAATTTTATAAAAATACAAATTGTTGTTTTTTATTATGTAATGTTTTTTAATTTTATACTGTGACAAATTTTTTTCTTCTTAATAGAGTAATTTAATTTGATCATTTGCTTGTAGCCAGAATGATTTATTTTAATTTAATTTAATTTGATCATTTGCTTGTAGCCAGAATGAATTATTTCTAAATTAGATTGCCAATTCTGGCTTGATTGAAAAAAATGCAAGCTTTATTTTGCTGTACATTTTTTACTTTAATTATGCTTAAAATGTTTTTCAGGAACATTTGCTAATCCTTTGGAGATGAAATCCTTGCAAGAATATGTAAGTTAATATTCAAATCTGAGAAAATATTTTTAACTTTGTTTTTTTTTATAGTGTTTGTTGTAAATAAATTTGTATTTGCAAAATGATTCTAATTATAATCAAATTTGAAATCTAATAATGATACTCACACACACACATATATATATTATTACGCATGTTTTTACTGATGCACATCATATTACATCTAAATGTGTTCTAGTGATAAATAACCAAAAGTTTTATTTATTTCATGTAAGTTTATGCGTTCCCAACTTAAAATACAATGGTAATTGTTTTAATATTCTAATTTTACTGGATATTTCAAAAATTCATTATTAAATCAAATTTGTATTAAAATTATTTCATACTGAGTGATTTTGAGATAATATTTAAAATACGTTGTAAATTCTAAATTTAATGTCTGCTATAATATCTGTTTCATAAAATGATGGAAATAGTTTTTAAAAAGTAACTAATATGTTTTCAGTTATTGATTATTTGAAATAGAACTGATTTTCATGATAATTTAAAAATCCAAATGATTTTTTCAAGTGAAGAAATATGTTACTCTAAAGTTTGACTTAATTTATGTTAAAAAGAGAATCAGGCAAAATATGTTTTGCTCTCAAGATATTGAAATCTTAATTATCGCTAATAAGCACACTGTAAATTGTAATTTTGATTAAGTTCTCCCATACTGTTAAACAGTTTGCATGTAATAACAATTTTATTGCATTAAAACACTACCATTTTCTATGTATAAATTTTTGCATATAGATTAAATTATATTATAATTATGAGTAATGTAAGAACCATGTCTATTATGCACTTTTATGTAATTCTTTCTAATTATAATTATATTTTTTATGTAGTTTCAATTTTTCATTAAATTTAAGGTATAAACATTTTATTTATTTTATATTATTTTTTTTAAGTTATTAATGATTAAAAGTCATTTGCATTTCATATAACATTTATTTGTTTTAATATCACATGTTTGTTTCTTATTACAATATTTCAAGTATTCTGAAAACTTTGACATGAAACATATTTATTAAATATCTAATAATTAATTGATCTAATTTTTATGTTATTCTTATTTTTAATGATTTGTGAGACTTTTTTGTATAATATAAACAAAATTTCATTATTAAATTACTATTATAATCATTATTAAACTGCCAAATAATATCATTATTGAACAAAAAATTGTCATTATTTTAATTTCTTTTAAAAATCTTACAATATTTTATTCTCGCTTTTTTGTTTTCTATATGTTCTACTATTTTAAATATACAAGTTTCTTAATAGTTTTAACTCATCTTCATATTTCTAGACAATGGAGCTTGAAGAAAAAAAAGAACAGTTGAAAATACTTGATGAAATCATTACTGAATATAATAGAGAGTTTTCTAAGTATATTTCTTACTATTTTTCTACTTTTCTTAGTATTTTTCTAATATAATATTAAGACAATATTATTCATGCAATTAAATATTTATAATCAAAATGACAGTTTTCATGTTAATTTTCTTGTATGATTATTTATCTATTTATTTTTAGGTCTGAGACAAATTTTTCTTTTAATTTGGCTGAATATTATCAGTTACATATTGGTTTGGAAAGAATAAGGTATTTATTCAATTTTGCTGTATTACTTCCTTAAAATTTATGCTGTAAAATAGTTAAAAATTTATTTGACATCATACATGCTTGAATCATCCAAAAGTTCATTGGTTTGAAATTTTGTAGGATTTCAGTAAACACTATATGCTTCTAGTTATATAAAGGTTGCAAAATAAATTTAAGGTTTTTGAACAGCTCTCTATTTAATTTGTTTGTAGAAGCCAATAAATTTCAGCAATAAATTTTTCTTTCATCTGAAATTTAAATTGCTTACATTGATTGTGCCAAATTTATGAATTTTTGCATATTTCTCATAACTTTTTCTTAATTTGGTAATTATAATATCCAGTAGTGTTGCCATTTAGCATAAATTAAATGACAATAAATTTTTCAAATAAGGAGAAAAAATTTTTTTACAAATGTTAATTATATTTTCTAATTTAATGAAAAGTATTATCCTTCCATTATATATATATATATATATATATATATATATATATATATATATATAT